>DF358634.1:62551-87315 GCA_000787875.1 Solanum virginianum
AGGTGGAAGGTTATTGATTGTCCTTATGCTCAAAACAAAGTTAGAGATGGTCATCCTCAAGGGCAAGGGGCTAATGCAGGTCAAAGGACTAAGGGAGGCCAACAAGGGAGTGCTCCAAGGCAAAATAGGTTTTATGGTCTCCAAGGAAGGCACGGAGTGGAGGATGTGCCCGATGTTCTTACTGTATGTTAAAGGTTTTTTATTATGATGTTATATCTATTGATAGATCCAGGTGCCACTCTTTCTTTCATTACTTCTTTTGTTGGCAAAAAGCTTCATGTGTCCCAAATTGTTGTGCGAACCTTATGAAGTATCTACCCTATTGGTGAGTCCATTATTGCTAAAAGAGTTCATAGAAATTGTCTTGTGTTCATATTGCATAAATTCTTACCTTGTGATTTTGTTTAATTAGATATGGTAGATTTTGATATCATTCTTGGGATGGATTGGCTACATGCATATTATATTTCTATTGATTGCAGAACCCGTAAGGTTAAATTCCAATTCCCTAATGACCCATCCTTGAGTGGGAAAGTTGTAATGTGGTGGTCAAGGGTAGATCCATTTCTTGTCTTAAAGCTCAAAAGTTGATTTCAAAGAGTTGCATTTATCATCTTGTGAGGGTTAGGGATGTTGAGTCTAAGGTCCTTCCTATTGAGTCGGTTCTGGTGCTCAATGAGTTTCTTGATATCTTTCCCGATGAGCTTCTCGGTGTTCCTCCCCAAAGGGAAATAGACTTTGGTATAGACCTCCTTCCCAATCACAACCCATTTTTATTCCCTCTTACCATATATACCCGGCGGAATTGAAAGATTTGAAGGATCAATTGAGGAATTTGTTAAAGAAGGGTTTCATAAGGCCTAGCAAGTTACCTTGGGGTGCATCGGTGTTTTTTGTGAAAAAAATGATAGTTCTCTTAGAATGTGCATTGATTACCGGCAACTTAATAGGGTTACCATAAAGAACAAGTACCCTCTACTAAGGATTGATGACCTTTTTGGTCAACTACTAGGGGCTAGTAACTTTTCTAAGATTGATCGCCGGTCCATATACCACCAAGTGAAGGCGAGGGAATGTGATATTCCCAAGATGGCTTTTCAGACTAGGTATGGATACTTTGAATTTGTGGTAATGTCTTTTGGCTGGACTAATTCATCGACTATATTTATAGATCTCATGAATAAGGTCTTCAAACCCTACCTGATATGTTTGTGATGGTCTTTATTAATGATGTATTGATTATTCTCAGAGAAAAGAAGAGCATGTGAATCAATTGAGGGTGGTGTTGCAAATCTTGAGGGATGAGAGGTTGTTTGCTAAATATAAAAAGTATGAATTATGGTTGAAAGAGGTTGTTTTTCTAGGGTATGTGGTGTCAGGTGATGGCTTTAAGGTGTATCCTAAGAAGACAGAGATGATAAAAAAATTGGCCTAGATGTTTGACTCTGTCGGACATTAGGAGTTTCTTGGGTTTGGCGGGTTATTACTAGAGGTTTGTGAATGGCTTTTCTTCTATTACTTCCCTTATGACAAAGTTGACTCAAAAGAAACTAAAATTCATGTGGACCAAAGAATGTGAAAAGAGTTTTCAAACTTTGAAAGGTAAGCTTGTCTCCGCTCCTATCTTGGCTTTACTGGAAGGGTTTGTGGTTTATTTTGATGCCTTGAGAATTGATTTGGGGTGTATTTTGATGCAAAATGGCAAGGTGATAGCATATGTCTCTAGGCAACTTAAGGTTGATAAACGAAATTACCCATGATCTTGAATTGGCAGTCGTTGTCTTTAATTTGAAAATTTGGCCTCATTATTTTATGGGGTTCATGTTGATGTGTTTACCGACCACAAGAGTCTCCAATATGTGTTCACACAAAAAGATCTTAACTTGAGACAAAGGTGGTGGTTAGAGCTCCTTAAAGATTATGATATAAGTGTGCATTATCACCCCGTCAAAGCTAATATTGTGGTTGATGCTCTAAGTAGAGTGTTTGTGGGTAGTCTAGCTCATATTGATAATGTTGGCAAATAGATGGCTAGAGAAGTTCACTGGTTAGCTAGGTTGGTGGTTAGGTTGCATGAAGTTGAAAAAGGTGGTATGGTGGTTGATGATGGTTCTAAATCTTCTTTGATTAAGGAAGTAAAGTCAAAACAAGATCTTGACCCCACCTTGCTAGAGTTGAAAGCCTTGGTGAAGGATGGTAAAATGGAGGTTTTTTCCCAAGGGGGAGATGGTACCCTTAGGTACCAAGGTAGGTTGTATGTACCTAATGTAGATGACTTGAGAGAGTTAATCTTAAAGGAGGCTCATAATTCATCCTATTCTATTCACCCTAGTTCCACAAAGATGTATAGAGACTTGAGAGAGGTGTATCGGCGGGGTGGTATGAAAAGGGATATTGTCGTTCATATCTGGATGTCACAATTGACAATAAGTGAAAGCCGAACATCATAGGATGGGTGGCCTAGCCCAAGACATAGAAGTTCCTACTTGGAAGTAGGAAGAGGTCAATATGGATTTTGTGGTTGGGTTGCCTAAGACTAGGAGACACTTTGACTCCATTTGGGTTGTTGTGGATAGAATGATAAAGTCGGCTCACTCCCTACCTGTCAAAATCACTTATGGTGTCAAAAATTATGCCAAGTCGTATATTCATGAGTTAGTTAGATTGCATGGGTACCCTTTATCATTTCGGATCGTGGTACTCAATTCACTACTCATTTTTAGAGGTATTTCCAAAGGGGTTTGGTACCAAGGTCAAGCTTAGAATGACTTTTCATCCTCAAATAGATAGTCAATCTGAAAGGACTATCCAAACTCTTCAGGATATGCTTAGATCTTGTGTTTTGGAGTTTAAGGGTAGTTGGGATGAACATTTTCCACTTATTGAGTTTTGCTAACAACAATAGCTACCACTCAAGCATTGGCATGGCTCCCTTTGAAGCTTTATATGGTAGGTGTTATAGATCCCCAGTTGGGTGGTTTGATGTCCGGAGGATGGCATTGGTAGGTCCAAATTTGGTTACGAAAGCCTTGGAGAAGGTGAGGTTGATAAGGGAGAGATTGAAGACTACCCAAAGTAGACAACCTACTTCGATGTGAGAAAAATGATCTTGAGTTTAAGGTTGGTGATTAGGTTTACTTGAAAGTTCACCCATGAAGGGTGTGGTTCAGTTTGGCAAGAAAGGAAAATTGAGTCCAAGGTTTGTGGATCCTTATAGAGTTTAAGGAAGGTTGGTAAGGTTACATATGAGTTGGAGATGAATATGGTCCATCAGGTCGTCCATGTATCCATGTTGAGGAAGTGTGTGGGTGACCCAAGTGCCATAGTGCCTTTAGAAGTTGTAGGTGTTGTGGAAGATAATTTGACCAATGAGGAAGTCCCAGTAGAGATTTTAGATAGACAAATGAAGAGGTTGAGAAATAAAGATGTAGCATCCGTCAAGGTTTTTTGGAGGAATCAACAAGTTGAAAGTGCCGAGGCGGACATGAAAAAGTGATACCCATATGTCTTCCACTCTACTAAAGCCGAAGGTAATAACTTAAGTCCCATCTATGATTTCAAATCTTAAGTTCCAGCCCTCATGTCACTTTGCATGCATCTATGTTTATTGTAACAAGTTTATGGTCATTTTTGACATTCATGTTGAGGTTTTTGAAAATGATGTTTAAGTGTATTTGTTGCATTAATGTCAGGCTGAAATCTTCATAATTACTTCTCTTACACATGTTTCTTTGACTTTGGGGATAAATGTTCCTAAGGGGGAGATATTGAAGCACCCCTCATGTTCTTTAGAATGTCCCATAATCTAATTTCCATATATCTCAAAATTCGTACGTGATTTCAAAAATCTGACTTCATATTCTTGATCAGGGAGCAAAATTGAGTAGGTGATGGGTATAACCTGGATTCTACAGGACCCATAGCGAAAAATAATTTTCACTAATTTTTGAATTCCAATGGCTGTCCGCGCCCTTGACACAACGCGTCAGGGGCGCGAACTAATATAGTTTGTGGCCCGCGTCACGCCAAGAGCGTGAACTAGTGTATTATTTTCATTGGTTTTCTTAATTCTCCCAAGGGTATTGGGGTCATAGCCCCATGCCTACTTAAATGTGAAATCTCCCATACTTAGTTATTTTTCAACTCTATTACTTACAAAACCCTCTTTCAAACCTCTCAAAAACTCTATTAATTTTCTCACTTAAATCTAAGGATTTCAAGCTCAATCTTGGAACTCAAGGACTCATTTCAAGCTCTAAGTCTACTTCAAGTTCACCTCAAGTGATTCAATATTTAAGGTATGTGGGTCTTCATCCATGGGTTCTTTCACCCACGGAGCCCAGCATTCTCTTTTTATGAAAAGTGCATGGTTTCAAGTTGTATTACCTATGGGTATCCATTATTATGAAATAAGAATATAAATTATGTTGGGTTTTATCAAGTATTGATAGATTATGCATGAATATCTATTTCAAGCTTATTCCATAAATTGATTTTCTCTATTGAGACTATGCATGTTTTGAGCTATGACACTATAAATTATCATGAGCTTTTGTGATGGATTTCAAGGTACTCTACATGAGGGTTTTACTACATGTTGGTGGGTTGAATTGCATTGAGCTTATTCATATTATTTCACTCTTGAATTGCATGATTTTGGACAAGTATCATGAACCTACCACCATATGTTTGATAAAATGACATGACAAAAATTCTCAAGTTATTGATGATCTATTACATGATGTACAAGTCAAGTGGTGTCGTGATTATTAAGGGCTTTCAAGCATGCATTGAATTCATTAGAAGGATCTATGATTTTACAAGTATCAAGTTAAGCCCTATTTCAAGATATTTAACTATTGTGAGCCATTCATATTAAAGCAAGGGTTCATGTATTATTATTATCTACTCCCATGTTCAAGTTAGGCTTACTATTAGAGATCAAGCATGTTAACGAGCTACTGAAGTCATGTTCCTACAAGCTATTCATGTTATGATTAAAGTATGATTATTTCAAGTATTTCGTGGGATTAGACTTAGCACCGATACTGAAGTCATGTTCCTACAAGCTATTCATGTTATGATTAAAGTATGATTATTTCAAGTATTTCGTGGGATTAGACTTATGCTAATGTTTATGCTCTTGTCAATTGTGAAGCCTACTAAAAGGGGTTATGAATTATGTTATATGTTTTACCCTCTAGTGCAAGGCTAATTCCTACATGTAGGGATTATGAACTATGTTAAACGTCTTACCTCATGTATGAATCAATACTACTCATATACTTATACCCACACGTAGGGGTTATGAACTATGTTAAACGTCTTACCTCATGTATGAATCAATACTACTCATATACTTATACCCACACGTAGGGGTTATGAACTATGTTGTACTCCTTACCCTCATGTATGGTTGAGGTTATGTAATATATACATATGTAGGGGTTATGACTTATACTACCTTTACCCTTATGTGCTATTCACTTAATCATTTATACATGTAGGGGTTATGAACTATGATCTACTCCTTACCCTCGTGTATGATTTGGGGTTATGCAATAAACTCATATGAAGTGGTTATGAACTATGATCTACTCCTTACCCTCGTGTATGATTTGGGGTTATGCAATAAACTCATATGAAGTGGTTATGAACTATGTGGTATGCCTTACCATCATATGCACACATATAGGGGTTATGACTTATGCTACTTCCTACCCTCATGTGCTATTCGTTATCTCTTGTTTACTTGTAGGGGTTATGAACTATACTATCTCTTTACCCTCATGTACTACCCATTACCTATTATAAGGGGTTATGACTCATGCTATATTCCTCACCCTCTAGTACAAGGTATTTGAATGATCTAAGCATGTCACCTTATTATGTTAAACGAGCTATGTAGGTATGGTTATTTTCATGCATGTTTTACTACAAGGATTGTTCATGCAAGCCATATTTGTATTATGCTATCTATTGCTTATGATTATGCATTTTGATTATGTTGCCTATCTCTTATTGCATTGCATCCTACATACTTAGTGCATTCTAATGTACTAACGCATACTCTATGCCTACATGATATCCCCATGTAGGAAACGGAGCCATGCTTGAGCATCTCCACCCACATGACTAGTATAGTTTCACTCAAGCTTGTTGATGAGTCCTCTATCCCGGGGACATTGCTTATGATCTCAGGCTATGTTCTAAAACTATATTTCTTTTATGTATACTTTAACTGTAAGGGTGAGCCCAGTTGCTTGTCTTAGCCCCCACTAAGTGTCTATGTTTAGAGGTGTTGTTGGACATGTTATGTATTTATGCTATGATCCTTGACTCTCTTGTTCTTGATATTTATTATATGGAAGTTTACCCTTAGTCCCAATTCCCCTTGATTATGCTTATCTTTTATTGTCATTTTTATTGCTTTCGCGACCAAGGATGTGTAGTGATATGCTTGAGGCTTGTTTGGGGTTCCTTCGGGTTCCCTATTCGCCAGTCATGTCTAGGCCCTAGGCTTGGATTGTGACAAAGATGGTATCAGAGCACTAGGTTGTTAGATCCTCGGAGTCTAACACACCGCCTCGATTAGAGTCTTATTCATGGTTGTGTTATGCACCATAACTATGAGTAGGAGGCTATGAGGCATTTTAGGAAATGTTGAGATGATAGCGATGATTGGTTGTGTTATGCACCATAACTATGAGTAGGAGGCTATGAGATGATTTAGAAGATATTTTCCTTCTTCATGTTCTAAGTCGTGCTATAGAGTTGAAGTAAGTTCCTCCTCCCCCCAATAATTATTCTTTACCATGCTAGTTGATCATGTCTAATCCAAGCGAAAGAAGAGCCCGCGCTCCCGAGGGACAACCGACAAATGGAGAGCTTCGGGAGGCTCTTACTTTGCTTGCAAAAGTTGTGGCCAATGAAGCCAATCAAGGGGCCAAGCCCCTCATGCTCCTGCACTGGCTTCTTGGGTGAGAGATTTTATGAGGATGAGTCCATCGGAGTTCTATGGGTCAAGGGTGGATGAAGACCCATAAGAGTTTATTGATTAGACTTATAAGGTATTAGCCATCATGGGTGTTATATCGGAAGAAAAGGTAGAGTTGGCAGCCTACCAATTCAAAGGGGTAGCAAAAACATGGTATACTGAATGGAGGGAGGAAAAAGGAGTCAACAATGTGGTTTTATAGGAAGCATTCAAGGCGGCCTTTCTTAATCGATTCTTTCCTCTTGAGCTTAGGGAAGGCAAATTGCTAAGAATTCATGAATTTGAGACAAGGGTCTATGAGTGTGAGGAATTATGCCCTCAAGTTCAACCAACTCTCTAAGTATGCTCCTCACTTAGTTGCCGACCCAAGGGCTAGGCTGAACAAGTTTGTGATGGGTGTCTCCAACTTGGTGAATGAAGAATGTCAATCCTCTATGTTGATTAATGATATGGATTTGTCCTGCCTCATAATTTATGCCGAACAACTTGAGGGTGAAAAGCTTAGGAAGAAGAGGAGTGGAGAGTACAAGAGGGCTCAGTTTGAGGATGACTAGTTCCAACAAGGTATTTGGTTTCAAGGCCAAGGGTCTTCTAGTGCTCCAAACAAAAGGTTTTCTATAGAAGGAATGTATAGACCAAGGTTCCAAGGAGGCGATGGTGAAATGAGCTTTCCAAAATGCCCACAATGTGAAAGGCAACATCATGGCAAATACTGAAAGAATTCAAGAGCGTGTTACGGGTGTAGGAAGGAAAGTCACAAGCTTATTGATTGCCCTTATGTTTGAAATAAGGGCAAGGAGGGTCGTCCTCAAGGTCAAGGTGGTCATGTGAATCAAGAGGCCCAAGGTAGGTATATTGATCAAGGAGGTACTCCAAGACGTAATCATTTCTATGCTCTTAAATGGAGGCAAGGGGTGAATGAGGCGCCTGATATTACTACCAGTATGTTGAAGTTTTTTTTTATTAATAGTGGGCTTCATGTATGTTCCGGATGGTTATGTGGGCATTTAGTGTATATCCCATTAGTGAGTCTACTGTTGCTAGAAAGGTCTATGGAAGTTGTTTCGCGGTCATGTTGCATTTAGATCTTGACTTATGGTTTTTTTGGACTAGATGTGGTGGATTTTGATTATCATACTTGGGATGGGTTAATTTCATGCATTTTGTGTCTCTATTGAGGGTATGACCCATAGAGTTAGATTCTAATTCCCTTATAACCCGTCTTTGAGTAGTAGTGAAGGGGCAAGTCCATTTCTTATTTTAGGGTACAATTGATCTCCAAGGGATTGCATTTATCACCTTGTAAAGGTTAAGGGTGTTGAGCCTAAGTTATTTCAACTGAGTTGTTTCGGGTGACCAATGAGCTATTGAATGTCCTTTTCAGTATATTGAATTTGAGGTGGTGTCTTTTTATTAACTTATGCACTGGTCATGTCTATAGGTCTCATGAATAGACTCTTTAAACCCTACCTTGTTACGTTTGTGGTAGTCCTTGGTGATGATGTATTGATTGTTTCCGAAAGTGGGGAAAAGCTTGCAAATCATTTGAGGGTGATGTTGGGAATTTGGAAGAGGTGAGGTTGCTTGTCAATTATGGAAAATGGAGACCTTTGGGTGATAAGAAGGTGGTTGGAGGAGTTCACCGGTTGTCTAGGTGGTATGAGGTTGAGGAAGGTGGTGTAGTGGCTTTGATGGTTCCGAATCTTCTATGGTTGAAGGGGGTCTAGTTTAATAAGTCTTTGATTTCCATCTTGATAGAGTTGGAGGTCTTGGTGAGGGAGGGTTGAGTAGAGGTTATCCCCCAAGGGGGAGATGGGGTTCCTAGTACCAAGTACACTAGGTATGGCTAAGCTTGATAAATCAGTTTTGGTCGTGAGTCCTCATACAGTGCAGAGGAAGATAGGTGAGGTTGCATAAGAATGGAAGTTGCCTATGTAGATGGTGATGGTTTGTCTGGTACTTCAAACTTCTAGGTTGAGAGGATGTGTTGATGACTCTAGTGCTATAAAACCCCTTGAGATTGTGGGTGTTGTGGAGGATAAGTTGACTTAGGAAGAGGTCCCGGTGGAGGCATTGGATAGAAGGGTGGAAGAAGTTTATTGATAAGGATGTGGTGTTCGTTAAGGCTTTTTGGAAGGTTTGTCTATTCGAAAGTGTCTCTCGGGAAGCAGGCATGGAGAAATAATATCTGTATCTCTTTCATTTCTATTCAAGATTATGATGACATGTCAAGTCCTTTCATGATTCCAATGCTATGTTTCATCCCCTATGTCATTATATGCATTCATGTTTATGTTGACAAGTTCATGGTGATTTTACACTTATAATAAGATTTTTGAAATGATATTTAAGTGCATTGTTGCATCCTTATGTGTACTGAAATTATCATGTTTGTGTCTCTCATATATGCTTCTTTGACATTTGAGGACAAATATTTTCAATGGGGAGATATTGAAACGACTCCAAAAAGTGCCCGAAAATGTGCCTCGGAAGTGCCCGAAATCATAATTTCCATATATCTCAAAATCCGTGCATGATATCGAAAATCTGACTTCAAGCATCAATTCTCTATCTCCAATCTTCTTCAAGGATTCTCCAAAGTTAAGTTATGTGGATTTCTTTCATGGGTTCCTTTCACCCATGATGCCCAAGCTTCCTTTTCTTAAAAATTTCATGATTTAAAGTTGATTTACTCATGGGTCTTATTTATTATGAAAATCACTGCACACTATGTTGGGGTTTATAAAATTGTGACTATTTTAGCATGTTTTGAGCTATGAATCTAGGATCTATTGTAAGATTTTATAAAGGGTTTATATGTAAATTGCTTGAGGATGTTACCAAGTATCTATTGAAGATTTTACATTGAATTTTCTAGCATGATAACACTCTTGAATTGCATGGTTTTTGTCCCGGTTGGTGACCTATGTCAAGTAAATGGAGGAGGAGGAGTTGAAGAACACTCTTGAATTGCATGGTTTTACACTAGCATTACACACCGTCTAAGTGTTTGATAAAATGTTCAGTTATGGGTTCTTGAGGAATTGATGATCTAATGCATGTCTTATGAGTTGAATGACTATGTGATGATGAAATGATGATGAAAGGAATGTATATATGTGTGATTAAATCATGTACAGCTCCTATGGTATTACAAGTGAATTGTTGGGCTCTCATCTTGTTATGTTCTTGGGAATTGTTGATGAGCTATTGGTTCTTATGCTAAGGTTTATGCTCTTGTCAATTCTGAAGCCTACTAAAAGGGATTATGAACTATGCTATATGATTTATCCTCTAGTGCAAGGTCAATTCCTACATGTAGGGGTTATGAACTATGTTGAATACCTTACCCTCATGTATGAATCAATGCTACTCATTTACTCATATCCACATGTAGGGTTATGAACTATGTTGTACTCTTTACCCTCATGTATGGTTGAGGTTATGCAATATATACACATGTAGGGGTTATGACTTATACTACCTTTACCCTCATGTGCTATTCACTTACTCATTTCTATATGTAGGGGTTATGAACTATGATCTACTCCTTACCCTCGTGTATGATTTGGGTTATGCAATATACTCATATGAAGGGGTTATGAATTATGTGGTATGCCTTACCATCATATGCACATATGTAAGGGTTATAACCTATTCTATTTCCTACCCTCATGTGTTATTTATTATCTCTTGTTTACATGCAGGGGTTATGAACTATGCTATCTCTTTACCCTCATGTACTACCCATTACTATTAGAAGGGGTTATGACTCATGCTATATTCCTCACCCTCTAATACAAGGTATTTGGATGATTTAAGCATGTCACCTTATTATGTTAAACGAGCTATGTAAGTATGGTTTTTTTCAAGAATGTTTTACTACAAGCATTGTTCATGCATGTCATATTGCTATTATGCTATCTATTGCTCATGATTATGCATAATCAATTGTCTATCTCTTATTTTATTGCATCCCATATACTTAGTACATTCCAAAGTACTAACGCATACTCTATGCCTACATGATATCACTATGTAGAAACCAGAGCCCCGCTTGAGTATCTCCACCCACGTGGCTAGTACGGTTTCACTCAAGTTTTTTGGTGAGTCCTCAATCTTGGGAACATTGCTTATCATCTCATGCTATGTTCTAAGACTATCTTCTTTTATGTATACTTTGACTATGAGGGTGAGTCCAGTTGCTTGTCTTGGCCCCTGCTAACTATCTATGTTTAGAGGTGTTATTGGACATGTGATATATCTGTGTTATGAGCCTTGACTCTCTTGTTCTTGATATTTATTATATGGAAGTTTACCCTTAGTCTGAAATCCCCTTAATTATGCTTATCTCTTATTGTCATTTTTATTGCTTCTACGATCAAGGATGTGTAATGATATGCTATGAGGCTTGTTTGGAATTCCTTTGGGTTCGCCATTCGCGGGTCACGTCTCGGCCCTAGGCTTGGGTCGTAACAATTCACCAATATCTCTGAATGTCGAATCTCCCTTAAAAAGACCTAACATTATCTATTTATATTATTTATAAAAACACCCTAAAAATTAAATAAAAAATACAGCTGACAGCTATTACGTCTCGCAGATATGACTCGTAGGGTGATATATGAGTCATAGTAGAGGTTTTGTAATCAGCATTTGGTATTTTGGACTTGACTGCTATGACCCATACTTACGAGTCATTGCTTGGGCTACGACTCATATGGTCTTCTCGTAGTCTAGGCCTTCAGTTCTTGGTCCAAACTTTTGGCTCGCTGTTCCTTGCTACGACCCCCACCTATATGAGTCATAATAAGACCTACGACTCGTAGGATGGCCTTGTATAGCTGACCTTCACTTCGTAAATTCTTGATTTTACTTGCTGTTTAATGCTATGAGGGCACCCTACTACTTGTAGCTTGGGCTACGACTCATAGTGTGGCTCGTATGTCCAGTACTTCAGCAAAATCTACAATTTTCTCGCAAAATCATGCTAACATATATTTTCTGCAAGAACACAAAAACACATAAAAATCATAAAAGGTCGCATTAAGAACTTGCAAAATTCCTTGTTTTAGGCATCAAATGTGTTGTATTTTGACAGCACATCAACATTCTCAACTTAGAATTATTGTTTGTCCTCAAGTGACGACTCAATCTAAGTAGACAATGAGAAACACATAGCAACTATTCTAATGGCATATACAACACTTTCTCCAATTCAGGTACCCAACTCTCACTTTAAAAACCTGATTGCACAGCTACCAAGCAAACCAAAACACAATGATGAATCTGACAATCCAACTATGACAAGTGAAGGAGTATCATCAATCCACAGTCACTGAACAAGTCATATGTCAATCATGCAATGCAAATGCCCGAACAGAAAAGAAGTCCCTCTATTACACTCAAAAAGTAATTAAAGTTTGGGGACTGTCCAAGCATTCTCACTCTCATAAATGAAATTCATGCATTATTACCAACACCATAGGCTTTCCCCTATAGTCAAACTCGAGATTACCTACTAGTTGAACTAGGATCACTTTAGGACTTAATGGGCTTGTAAAGTAGGCTTATGGGGCTTTGGTATGGCATTTTATGCTAGTAGTGACTAAAATTTATCCTTGAACCATGTTTATCATTACTTTTACCTCCACAACTCAACCATTTTCATTATATTCTCCCTCATTCTTCCTTTTCAAGCTCTTCCGAGTGCTTTCTTTTTCTTTTTCAGATATACCTTATTTTTAAACTCATTTTGCTATTCTTTTCAATCTAAGGCACTTTTCTTTTCTTTTTCTCCCACCCAATACATGATTTTTCTTTTCTTTCTTTCTTTCCCAACTAAGCACATCATTTTCATTACTTTACTAAATAAAGGTCATCCTCAACTTAGGCTTTTAGCCTAAGGTGAAGTACACAATATCTATTCCTTAAACCAGGGCCACTACTTGTAGCTACCCTCAACTTAGGCTTTTTGCCTCAATCAAGGTTCATGTGTTCAAGGATAGACCAGGGCCAATATCAAAGTATTTCATAAAAGAAGGCTAGGCCAGCTAGGTGTCAAGAAAGAACAAGTACATGAAAAGCTCAAATATTTGGAATAAGGGATCAACTATCACATTTGGTAGGTCATTTAGGCAAAAGTGAGCTCACTAAAAGAATAAAGGCCTAAGATCCTTTCCCAATCAACCACATCTCTAGTCTAAATTTAGAGTAACAAGGCATGTTCTGAGTTATTACATAATGCATGAATGCTACAAAGTAAGCTCACACTCTCATGGTATCGCATACACAATCAACAACGACTCATAGGTCATGCTTCAAACATCTACTTGCCTCCTTATTACTGAACAAACATTGCTAGATAATCATATACACGATTGCAATAACAACCAACAATCTCAAAAATTTTAAGGGTACTAAATTTTCTCAACATTCATAAAACATTTCAAGATTGTATATATGCCAAAAGATAGTAACTACTATATATCTACCAATTATCTACACTACCTAAACTAGTCGGTTCAACAAAAATTAAAACATCCACAAGGAAAAAGAAACATGGCAAGAAAACCTTGGATCAAAAATAGGGGAAGTTATGGACTCAAGGCTACTCAGACTTCACCCTAATTCATAACTTCCCACACCCTACTAAAAGAAAAGATTTTTTCCTCAAAGTAAACATATCAATAAGAGAAACAAGGGGCATACCTTGGGTTACTTCCCAAGAAGTGCATGATTTAGTGTAGCGGTATGACAACATGGCCTCTTGTGCCCATGCTTGTTCGAGGTCCCAATCTTCCACTATCTTAATTTCCTCCATATCATCCTTGTATTGTTTGACCCTTTGGCCATTGACCACTCGGAAGGGCCCCATCCACTTGGATTTAAGTTTCCCGGGAAACCACTTCAACCTAGAGTTGTAAAGCAACACCATGTCTTCTGGAGGAAATTGGCAGTTCTCAATGCTATGATCATGTTGGATTTTCATTCTTTGCTTGTACATGTAGAACTCTCATATGCTTTTAGCCGGAACTCATCAAGTTCATTAATTTGCATTAGCCTAGATGGTGCTGCTTCATTCTAATCTAGGTTTAGCTTCATTAGTGCCCATAGTGCTTTATGCTCAAGTTCAACTGGCAGGTGACAGGCCTTACAAAATACCAATTGATATAGAGACATACTAATTGGTGTTTTAAAGGTAGTGCGGTAGGCCCGCTATGCATAATCCAACTTTTACCAATCAGTGCGACTCACATTCACAGTTTTGGACAAAATTTGCTTTATCTCTCTATTTGACACTTTTACTTGCCCATTTTTTTGGTAATGATAAGGCGCTGCTACACGATGCTTTACACTATACCTTTCAATGAGATCTTTGAACAATTTGTTGTAAAAATCAGAACCTTCATCATTGATAATTGCTTGAGGTGTTCCAAACCTGGTGAAAATATTTCTTCGAAGAAACCCTGTGACACTCTTACCCTCATTATTTGGCAAGGCTATGGCCTCCAGCCATTTATAGACATAATCTACCGTAACAAGGATATACTTATTCCTATGAGAACTAATAAAAGGTCCCATGAAGTCAATACCAAGATATTAAACAACTCGATCACCAGAATAGGATTAAGAGAGAGTTTTTGTCTCCGTGAGACACTACCCTCTCTTTGACATCTATCATAAGACTTGACATAATCATGAGCATCCTGATGTATAGATGGCCAATAATATCCACACTGTAATACCGTATAAGTTGTACGAGCTCTACTGTGATGGCCACCTACCAGCGATGAGTGACATGCTTCAAGAATGCTCATTATTTCCACTTCTGGAACACATTTATGGATGATCCCGAAGGTATAGATACGAAATAAGTATGGTTCATCCCAAAAGAATTTCCTCACATCATGCATAAACCTACGACATTGATGGGTATTCAAATCAGGAGGCCGCCAACACCCTTTCATCAGGTCAGGAATTGTCAATATCAAAACCATCAGCAAATTGTACCATAGCTTCATCCTTTAATCTGGAAAGGTGGTCAGCTACTTGATTTTCTGACCCCCTTCTGTCAATCACATCAAAGTCAAATTCTTGCAAAAGGAGTATCCATTTAATCAGTCTTGATTTTGCATCCTTCTTAGCCATTAAATATAAGTGTGGCATGGTCTGTGTGCACTATCATCTTGGCTCCCAACAAGTATGACCGAAACTTTTCAAATGCAAAGACTAGTGCGAGCAATATGTGTTTTGTGACTGTATAGTTTTTCTGAGCTACATTATTGCCTTGCTAGCATAGGATGTAGAATCTTCTCCCTGCGCTGCCCTAGTACCACACCTAAGGCAACTCAACTTGCATCACATATTAGTTCAAAGGGTTTTGACCAATCTGGAGCCAGTATGGTGGGTGCCAAAGTCAACTTTCTCTTCAATTCCTCAAAGGATTGCATACATGCCTCATCAAACACAAAGTTAGCATCTTTCTCCAATAATTTTCACAAGGGTTGTGAAATTTTGCAAAAAACTTTTATAAAGTGGCGGTAGAACCCTGCATGACCAAGAAGCTCCTAAGACCTTTTATAGAGATCAGTGGCGGGAGTTTCTTCATGAATTCAATCTTCGCTTTATCAAGCTCAATGCCCTTGCCAGAAATTCTGTGATCAAGCACAATACCTTCCTTGACAATGAAGTGACATTTCTCCTAATTCAACACTAGATGACTCTCAACACATCTTTGCAGAACATCATGCAAGTGTAACAAGCACTCTTCAAATGATTGGCCGACCACACTAAAATCATCCATGAACACCTCAATAGTACTTTCAACCATGTCCAAGAAAATAGACATCATACATCTTTGAAATTTTGTTGGAGCATTACATAACCCAAATGACACTCTTAAATGCAAATGTACCGTATAGGTAGGTAAAAGTTGTCTTCTCTTGATCCTCTGGTGCAATGACAATTTGGTTGCACCTGGAATACCCATCAAGGAAACAGCACCAACCCTTCTCTATAAGCCTGTCAAGCATTTGATCCATGAATGGCATAGGGAAATGATCTTTCTCTGTGAAGGCATTAAGCTTTCTATAATCCATACACACTCTCCATCGGGTGACTGGTCGCATGGGAATCAAGTCATTTTTGGCATTAGGCACCACTATGATACCCTCTTTTTTTGGTACACATTGCACAGGACTGACGCATTCACTATCAGCGACCGGATACATTACTCTTGCATCCATCCACTTAATAATTTCTTTCTGAACAACCTCTTGCATTGGAGGATTCAACCATCTCTGATGTTCAATACTAGGCTTGTAATCCTTGACTAATTGAATCTTTTGAGTGCATATCCTTGAAGGTATCCCAATTATATCTATAATTGTCCATCCAATAGCTCTTTTGAATTTTATGAGAACTGAGATAAGGGCCTTTGCTTCTCCTTCACGTTGATTACAATTATGACTGGCAATGTATTGTTTTCCCCCAAGTATGCATATTTCAGATGCGCTAGGATAGGCCCTTCAACTCTGACTTAGGTGGGATTTCTATGGAAGGCTTTTTGGGTGAAATTTCCCTGTTTTCCAAATCAAACTCCAACTTGGTCTATCGCCTAGGGCCAAATGACATTCCAAGAGGATTGACTATTTTCTCATAATCTGGAATACTATCACCATCAAAATTTATCAACACAGCTGCCAAAGGATCAACCCCAGTTATAACTCAACTGGGACTTCTACTTCATCATCATGAGTCATTTCAACCATTGAAACGACCCTAAAATCATAATTTTTCTGATCGTGTTGGCAAACTTGAAACACAACTGCTTCTTCACCAAATTTGAATATGAGCAGCTCCTTCTCCATGTCGACCAGCGTGTGACTTGTGGCTAAGAAAGGTCTTCCCAAGTTGACCCTTTTAGAAACATAATATTCCCTTCTCCATATCAACCAACATGTAACCTAAAACTAAGAAAGGCCTTCCCAAAATGATACGAACAACAAAATCAACCTCACAGTCCAGTATAACAAAATCTGCAGGAAATATAAATTTATCTACCTTTACTAGCACATGATAAAGTATCCCGTCAGGCTTCTTGACTGTCCTGTCTACCATGAGCAACCACATCTTTATAGGGAAAGGGGTGCCCAACCCAAGCCTTTTGAATACGGCAAGGGGCATCAAGTTAATGCTAGCTCCCAAATCACAAAGTGCCTTGGCAAATACAATTTCTCTAATAGTACATAATATTATAAAGACACTTGGGTCTTCACACTTCTAGACCAATGACTTTGTGGTGATGGCACTACAGCGTTGGAAACTTTTGGAGACATCTTGGCTAACCCTTTTCTTCTTATTGACTAGACTTTCATCCATCTTGCATATCTAGGCATCTTTTCTAGAGCCTCAATCAAAGAATGTTCACTAATAATTTCTTCAGCATTGCCAAAAACTGCTCAAACTTACCTTCCTTTCTTCTCTTCTCAAGACTTTGGGGAAAAGATGGGGGAGATCTTAGGAAGGTTTTATACCTCTTTGGTTGCTCTTTTATGTCATGCACTTTGGACCCTTCGCCCACACTCTTCTTATAGCTTTGATCCATAACCACCGGCATAGGGGGTTCAACGGTGTTTTTCCCACTCCTAGTCATGACCGTCATGCAATATTCATCATTCTTAGGATTTTGAACCATGTTGTTTGGTAAGGTGCCCTTTTGGCGTTGGTTCAATTGTGAAGAAACTTGCCCAAATTATTGTTCTAATTGTATGATCACCACCGAGTGAGTCTCTATCATTTGGTTTATGCTCGAAATGTCAGATTTCAATCCATTAAAGGTCTCATCTTGATGGTCGGCTCTTTTTAACAACTTGTCAAATATCTCTTTAATCCTCAAAGTATTTAGCCCGACATCACGATTGTGAGGTGGCACATATGGACCATTTCTATAACCATCTCTTCTACCCTATTTAGCATCTGGCAGTTACTCCCTTTCATAGTAACCACCTTGGTTGTCTTTATATGTACCTTCACGATTCTAGTTCAGACCTTGATTTCTGAAACCTTGCCTCTAATAGTTCGAGTTGGACCCTTGGGGGTTGTTCCTAAAACCCATCGCCTGGTTACTTATGAAGCAAGCATCTTCATCAAATAATGGTTTTTCTTACATGGGACCCTTAGGAGGTTGGTGGGTTACTGCTTGAACACTCGCTTGATTTTGCTTTAAGACCAAATCCATACTCATGCGAAGTTGAGCAAGTTATTCTATGATCCCCTTGTTGACCTTTGTTTGCTCATTGTTGGTGTTGACTGCACAAGAAGCCTTCATCACACCTCGCTCTCATTGATCCCATGCTCTATTTGTTTTAACCACTTGTTCCATCCTTATGGCTATAATGTAAAAGGTTGGTCAAGAAACATGCCTCTCATGACTGTGTCGGCACAAGCATGACTATTTTTATCAAGCGCCTGATAGAAAATCTCAACCAAGGCATCATCAACTATCTTATGGTCGAGAATGATCCTCAAGAACTTAGTGAACCTTTCCCATATAGTACTGATAGAGTCACTGGGCAATTGCTCAAAATTGTTTATTTGGTCTTTGAGCTTAAGCTTCTATAACTTTGGAAAATACCTCTCTAGAAACATTCTCTAAAGCTCTTTCCAGCTTGTTATTGTACTTGGAGAAAGTTTAGCCAACCACACAGCTGCATTACCAGTTAGTGACAATGGGAACACCCGCAAACCAACTATATCCAAAGAAAGATTTTGTGTCGCCATGACACTTTCGCAGACGAAGACAACATTATTGAAATGACGGTGGGGATTCACCGAAGGTAACCATGTGAACAAACCACAATTTTAGAGCATTTGAAGTAATCCACTAGATACCATAAACTTAGCGTCTTCCGGTAATAGCAACACTATAACATCATCAATGTCTATGGCCATAGGGTTCAAGCGATATTATTTCCAACCATAAGTATTTTTGTTGAAATCCCTAAGTTATGGCCTATCGTCCCTTGGTAGTGGATTCTCCTCTCTTCCCATATCATCATCATTCACATTCAATTCTTCCTCAAACACAATATCCTCATTCACATGAGACATTCTTCTAGTGAATCGATAGATCTCCAAGTTGATCGGAGCTAAGGAATTGCCTTAGCTCCTTGTATTGGGCATACAACCTGGTACACCCTACAAATAAGACTAGACAACAAAAACAAAAGTAAAATACAAAAGACTCTAGAAATTAACACTTGAATTAACTACTAGTGAAATCAAGTCAAGAACCTAGCCGTATTCCCCAACAACGACGCCATAATTTTTTATGTTCATGCTCCAATAAGAAAGCGATCATAATCAGGAATAAATATTACTGAAGGTTATGGTCGAATCCACAGGGAATTTGGGGATTGACTAAGTCGATCCACTAATAATTATTTGAAGCATTGATCACTATATTCTCTAAAATGGGGGGCTATGATTCAAAATGAAGAACAAAAATAAGCACTACACTATTTATGGAAGAAGACAATAAAATTGAGGGACAGCTTCGTAATTGTGTTCCCCATGATTCGTTGACACAATTACCCTAGACAACATAACTCTAATTAGGAATTCGCATGCAGGATTGTAAGTTAGGTTCTTCTAGCCCTCTTGTGAAGGTGAAGGTCGAATTTCACCATGGCACATGGTCAGCAACCATGGTGTGCCAACTAATCATTCCCCAATTCTCCCAGTTAACCTCCCCTTGGTTAGGTTTGGTTGATTAGACGAGAACACATCAATCAAATCTTGTCATTTACATCCTTTTTCCTATTCGTAACTACCTTGGTCGGGATCGTGATAGTAGGCGAGGTCTGGTATTGGTCACTACCAAACAACAATCAAAACAAAGGGAAATAAATAATATATGCAAAACCCCAATCAAAGAAATGCACAAAGTCTAGGTTATTTCAAGTCAACTACTTATGGTTTCCACAACCCCAAGTTGTAGGTGCTTAGCTACTTATGGCTAAGGAAAAATCAACAACAATGAATAAGAGAGACATAGTTGAGGGTTCACCCAAAACAATGAAAAGCAAGAACACCTTCAAATTGAAAATCACAAGATTGCATTAATGGTAAATGAGTACAATGTGGGTTTTAAATCCCCCAAAAGTGGGTCTTCAAATTGAAAGATAGAAATCTACACTAAACCCTAAAAATGCTCTTAGAATATTCACCAGCATCTCTAAATGTTGAATCTCCCTTAAAAAGACCTAACATTATCTATTTATACTATTTACAAAAACAACCTAAAAAATAAATAGAAAATACAGCTGGCAGCTATTACGTCTGGCATATACGACTCGTAGGGTGACATACGAGTGGTAGTCAGGGTTTCGTAGTCAGCATTTGGTATTTTGGACTTGACTGCTATGACCCACCATTACGAGTCATTGCTTGAGCTACGACTTAGATGCTTTTCTCGTAGTCTAGGCCTTCAGTTCTTGGTCTAAACTTTTGTCTTACTGTTCCTTGCTACGACCTCTACCTGTCCGAGTTATAATGAGACCTACAACTCATAGGATGGCCTCGTATGGCTGACCTTCACTTTGCAAATTCTAGATTTTGCTCACTGTTTAATACTACGAGGGCACCCTATGACTCGTAGCTTGGGCTACAATTCATAGGGTGGCTCAAATGTCCTGTACTTCAGCAAAATCTGTAATTTTCTCCAAAATCATGCCAACTTATATTTTCTGCAAGAACCACACAAAAACACATAAAAACCATAAAAGGTCGTATTAAGAACTTGGAAAATCCCTTGTTTTAGGCATCAAATGTGTTGTATTTTGATAGCATATCAAGTACACTGATAAATCTTTGCACAACACACTACTCTCTTGCCAATATCACATTCTTCACAAGACCAATCCACTAGTGCATCTTCACAATAGCGCACCATGCAACATCTTAAAGAAAGAGAAAAGAAGAACTTTTTCAAATAGGAGGAGGACTATGTATGTGTAGTTACAAGAATTAAATGCCAGAACATGCTAATGAAAGAATTGATATATACTTTAGGTGGAAACCAATACCATTAGGATTTAGCTGTGAAGAATGCCAGAAAGATCAGAAGCCTCAAAGAAGTCCATATTCTCCCTAAGAGGTAATATCACTTCCATTTATATTTTCAATTTTATTCGACTTTTCACCCCTATTTAAGATTCAAAAAAAGGGAAGCAACACTAATAATTTCATTAGCAATCTCCTTCAAGAGGAGCAACCGCTTATGTGAAAAGATCAACTTCTCCCTTTAAAATGGCAAGTCTACAAAAAAAAAAGAAGGGGTTTGGGATTGGGACAATGTTTGAGGTTTACAAAGAACATACAAATATAGGACTAGCTAAAAATCAAGAGATAGAGAGAGAAAGAGAGAACTTACAAAGAACATACAAATTGGTGGACGCCAATGTTTTCACTATGATAGCAGGTAAATTGTTTCTTTAACACCTATATCATCGCAAATTTCACAAATATTTTTCTTCAAGTTCACAAGAAAAGACAAGAAATCTGTAAGGTTACCAACTCTTGATCCAACTTAAGTTAAGCTCATATTGTCTTCTGGTTTTGGCAATGAACAAGGATATAGATTCTATCAAAGTGCTCCATTCAGCTTCCCTTGTCACATGGTATCAAGATTACTATATGAACAGAATAAAGAATGAGGAAACAAAATGTCATCAGTTACATAGATGATACAATAACATACTCAGTGAAAGTAGGGTCTGGGGAGGAGAGTGTGTACGCAGACCTCACCACTACCTCATAGACATAGAGAGGCTATTTCTAGAAAAGCCTCGACTGAAATTTATCAGCCCTAAAAGCAAAAAAATACTATATATAGAATAACAACTAAAATGAAAAGTAATGACAGTTTTATAACTAAATAAAAGTAGCAAAATAAATGACAGTGGTAACAACCAATGTATAAAGACGTGAATAATCTTACTAACCTACTACATTGTAAGGCAAGAAAACATCATATCTCTGTAACATATTAACCTTCTACACTAATACGTGACCTTCATACCTTTTTATTTAAGATCATGTCCTTGGTGATATGAAACTGTGTATATCTTGTCTAATCACCTCTCCTAAATACTTTTTTGATTTACCTCTACCTCTCTGCATCACACCTAACTCCAATCTCTCCTACCTCTTAATAGGAGCATCAACACTCTTCCTTTGCACATGCCAAAACTATCTTACTCTTGCTTATCTTATCTTGTCTGCCACAAAAGTTGGTTATATCTTTCTTCTAGATAACCTCATTCCTACTCTGATCACACTTATTATGTCCACACATCTATCTCGACATCCTTATCTCTGCAACCTCTATCTTCTGAACATTGCGAGTTTTTGACTAGCTCCACCTTATATAGAAAAGACGGTCTAACTACCATTATATAAAACATACCTTTAAATTTGGTTGGAATCTTCTTATCACACAATACTTCAAAGGCAAGCCTCTATTTCATCTATGTTGCCTAATATGGTGTGTGATATCATCATTGATATCACCAATACTTTGGATAATGGAACCAAGATATTTAAAGCTTTTTCTTTTTGAATAGGTAAATTGGCAAGCCCCACTTTCATGTTTGTTTCATCCCTCACAATACTAAATTTGCACTCCATGTATTATATTTTGGTCTTGCAAAATTTAAACCCTTTAGGCTCTCAAGTATATCTCCAAACCTTCAACCTATCATTAAGTTTATCCCGAATCTCATCAATCAGTACTATGTCATTGGCAAATAGCATACATAACGAAAACCTCCTCCTGAATAGATCATGTCAACTCATCCATCACTAAGATAAAATGAAAAGGACTCAATACTAATTCTTGATGAAGTTCCATCTCATCAGGAAAATATTCCAAAGTCTCCTTCCACCATTGTTACCTGATTTTGGTTTTATCATACATGTTCTTTGTCACCCTAATATACACCATTGGAACATCTTTTACCTCCAGACACATCTAGAGGACTAACCTCTCAACCCTATAATTGACTACTCTCACCCAAACCTTCATCGGATGGTTTAACAACTTGATACCCCTGTCAACCCTAGTATCGACTACTCTCTACCAAACCTTTATAGTGTGGCGCAACAACTTGATACCCCTGTAATTGTTACAATTTTGAGTATAATCCTTGTTCTTGTTCAATGGAACCATTATACTCGTCCTTCATTCATGGGCATCTTAGAAGTCTTCAAGATAGAATTAAACAACCTAGTCAACCACTCCATACCATCCTTAACAATGCTCTTCCAAAATCTACCAAAATAGCATTGGGTCTGATGGCTATCCCTTTGCTCATTCTACTAACAACATTTTTAAGCTCATCAACTCTGAAATGCCTGCAATAAATAGGGGTGTACAAAAACCGAACCTACCGATAAAAATATTGTTGGTTTATTGTTATTTGGTTATTAGGTTATGGAGTTTTTAATGGTTTTGAATTATTGGGTTATCGGTTAGATATCGATTTTTACTATTGGGTTATTGGGTAAATTGATAACTCGATAAGCTTATAATACTTTACTATTTACCCCGTTATAAATATTAAATATTAGTAATTTAATAGTAATACGACACTATGGTAATACTTTACATATTTTAATCTTTATAGCACTTAAGTGACTATTTATCTACTTTAATATTTTAGTTTGTAATTAACTAATTATAGCTTTTACAAGTTTGTAAATATAGTCTTTGTACACTATATGCTTTTTATTAATGCAAATTTTCATTATCATTTCTATCAGGTAAATTGAAAACCGAACTGTTAAGGACTTAAAACCAATAAATCAAAAATCGATAAAAATTATTTTATTGTTTCACATGGTATCAAGATTACTATATGAACAGAATAAAGAATGAGGAAACAAAATGTCATCAGTTACATAGATGATACAATAACATTGTTTTCTTATTGGTTTAGCATATTTAAAAACCAAAAACTGATAAACCAAACCAATAATGTACAAAATTGAACCGCACTGACTGATGCACACCCCTAACAATAAACCAAAATTATGATAATCATCAAAGTACACCAAATGACTCAGCTCAATATCTCTGTCTCTTTCTTTATTTAAGAGTTTGTGAAAATGGAATTCTCATCCACCAACACCCCACCATCCTTATCCTTTATGCACTTCACATGGTCTAAGTCATAAGCTTTTCTCTCTTTCGCAAGCCTATACAATCTCTTATCCCTGCCTTTTCCCTAGCTCGACATATAAATATTCAAATATTCTTGTCTTAGCATTTGTGACTGTCAACTTCGCTTCTATCTTCACCATTTTAGAGATATCCTTAAGCCTTCTTTTTTCATCCTCATCAATACATTCCAACCACTTTGTATAGGCAACCTTCTTTTCCCTCACTTTGCTTAGAACTTTGTGATTCCACTACTAATCACCTTGACAACCTCGATACCTCTCATTTAATATCTGAATCCATCACCAAAAGCCTATGTTGGGTGGAAATATTTTCACATGGAATAACTTTGCAATCCTTAAAAAACTCCTCCTCTACTAGGATAGTGGTACCTCTTGATACCTCTAGTACTTTTAAAAAAACTTTTCTAATGCAACCAACAGTCATGGTCCATATATTGTTCACATCCCCACTGCTATTCTAAGCCCCCAGACTACTCAATTTCTCCCTCATCTCCCGAGAGAAGGCAAGAGTCAGTCCTCC
>DF358633.1:1175-19087 GCA_000787875.1 Solanum virginianum
TTCCTATTCCTTGGCCCATAAAATCCTCCCAGGCATCCCCCGCCACCGCCGAGCCACTTGGGCCTCTTTCCAGGCTCATTGCGGACCCACTTGTATGATTTTTCAGAAAAATTACACCGGAGCCCCCTACAGCGCCAAAATTCGTGGGCTAACACCACAGAAAACTGCTGAAATCACTTGTTTCATGTTCCTTGGCTCATAAAAGCCTACTAGGTGTCCGTCGCCACCGCCAAGAGACCTAGGCCTCTTCCTAGTCTTTGCGGACCTACTCGTATGATTTTTCAGGAAAGTTGTGTCGGAGCCGCCTGCAACCCTTGAATCCATGGGCTAACACCCATAGAAAATAATCGAAATCATTTGTTTCCTATTCCTTGGCCCATAAAATCCTACCAGGCATCCCCCACCACCATCGGGTCGCCTGGGCCCCTCCCCCGGCTTGTTACAGACCCACTCATATGAATTTTTGGGAAAGTTGCCGTCGAAGCCCCTTGCAGCGCCAGAATTTGTGGGCTAACACATACAGAAAACTGCCGAAATTATCTGTTTCCTGTTCCTTGGCCCATAAAACCCTACCAGGCGTCCCCCGCCACAGTCGGGACCCGGGCCTCTTTCTGGGCTCGTTGCAGATCCACTCATATGATTTTTTGGAAAAGTTGTATCGAAGCTCCCTGCAGCGCTAGAATTCGTGGGCTAATACCCATAGAAAACTATCGAAATCCCCTGTTTCGTGTTCATTGGCCCGTAATATCCTACCATGCCTCCTCCAACGCCACTGGGCCACCTGGGCCTCTTGCCAGGCTTGTTGCGGACCACTCGTATGATTTTTTGGAAATGTTGCGCTGGAGCCCCATACAGCGCCAGAATCCGTGGGCAAACACCCACAGAAAACTATCCAAATCGTCTGTTTCCTGTTCCTTGGCCCATAAAATCCTACCAGGCCTCTGCCAACGCCGCCTAGCCACCTGGGCCTCTAGATGGGCTCATTGCGGATCCATTCATATGATTTTTTGGGAATGTTACACCAGAGCCCCATGCAGTGCCAGAATCTGTGGGCTAATACCTACAGAAAACTGTCAAAATCGCCTATTTTCTGTTCTTTGGCCCATAAAATCCTACCAGGCGTCTCCCGCCACCGCCAGGCCACCTGGGTCTCTTCTTGAGCTCGTTGCGGACCCACTTATATAACTTTTTGGGAAAGTTGCATCGGAGACCTCTGCAGCGCTAGAATCCGTGAGCTAACACCCACAGAAAATTTTTGAAATAGCCCGTTTCCTGTTCTTTGGCCTATAAAATCCTACTATTCGTCCCCCGCCATCGGGGGGCCACCTTGGCCTCTTCCCGGGCTCGTTGAAGACCCACTCGTATGATTTGTCAGGAAAGTTACACCGGAGTCCCCTGCAGTGCCAGAATCCCTGGGCTAACACCCACATAAAGCTGCTGAAATCTCTTATTTCATGTTCCTTGGCCAATAAATTCGACAGGGCATCCCGAGTCGAAATCGAGCCACCTGGGCCTCTTCTTAGGCTCGTTGCGGACCTAATAGTATGATTTTTTTGAGAAAATTGCACCGAAGCCCCCTACAGCGCAAGAATTCGTGGGCCAACACCCAAAGAAAACTGCCAAAATCGTCTGTTTCCTATTTCTTGGCCCAAACATCCTACCAGGCGTCCCCCATCGCTAGCCTCTTCCTGGGCTCGTTGCGTACCCATTCGTATGATTTTCTGGGAAAGTTGCACCGGAGCCCCCTGTCGCGCCAGAATTCGTGGGCTAACACCCACAGAAAAGTGCAAAAATCGCTTATTTCCTGTTTCTTGGCCCATAAAATCCTACTAGGCGTTCCCCGCCACAATTAGGCCACCTGGGCCCCTTTCTGGGCTCATTGCGAACCCACTCGTATGATTTTTCAAGAAAGTATCGCTAGAGCCCCCTGTAGCGCTAGAATCCGTGGGCTAATACCCATAAAAAACTATTAAAATTGCTTATTTCCTGTTCCTTGGGCCATAAAATCCTGCCTCGCCGTCGCCAGGCCACCTGGGCCTCTTCTCGAGTTCATTGGGGATCCACTCATATGATTTTTTAGGAAAGTTGTATCAAAACCCCCTGCAGCGCTAAAATCTGTGGGCTAACACCCACAGAAAACTACTGAAATCATCATTTCATATTTCTTGGCCCATAAAATTCTATCAGGCATCCCCGACCGCCACTGGGCCACTTAGGCCTCTTCCCAAGCTTGTTGCAGACCCACTCGTATGATTTTTTAGGAAAGTTGCACTGGAGCACCTGTAGCGCTATAATCCGTAGGCTAACATCCACAGAGAACTACTGAAATTGCCTGTTTCCTTCTTCTTGGCTCATAAAATCCTACTGTGACCCACTCATATGATTCTTCGAGAAAGTTGCATCGGAGCCCCCAACATCACTAGAATTCGAGGGCTAATAACCACAGAAAACTTCCAAAATCGCATGTATCTTATTCCTTAGGCCATACAATCCTTACCAGGCTTTACCCAACATCGCCGAGCCACCTGGACCTCTTGTCAGCCTTGTTGCGGATCTACTCGTATGATTTTTTGGGAAAGATGCATTAGACCCCTGTAGCGCCGGAATTCGTGGGCGAACACCCACAAAAAAAGTCTAAAATTGCCTAGTTCATGTTCCTTGGCCCATAAAATCTTACCAATCGTACCCTACTGGGCCACATTGGCCTATTTTTGGGCTCGTTGCGGACCTACTTGTATGTTTTTTGGGGAAGTTGAGTTGGAGCCCCCCTGCAACACCAGAATTAGTGGGCTAACACCGACAGAAAATTGCTGAAATCGTTTGTTTCCTGTTCCTTCGCCCAAAAAATCCTACCGGGGGTCCCCTGCCGTCGCTGGGCTACCTGGGCCTCTTTCCAGGCTCGTTGCGTACCCACTTGTATGATTTTTTGAGAAAGTTGCACCATAGCCCCCTACAACACCAGAATCCATGGGCTAACACCCACAGAAAACTGTCGAAATCGCTTATTTCCTGTTCTTTGGCCCAAAAAATCCTACCAGGCGTCCCCCAACGCTGTTGAGCCACCTGGGCCTCTTCCCGGGATTGTTGCGGACCCAGTCATATAATTTTTTAGGAAAGTTGCATCGGAGCTCCCTTGCAGCGCCAGAATCTGTGGGCTAACACCCAAAGAAAACTGCCGAAATTGCCTATTTATTCCTTGGCCCAAAAAATCCTTTCACGCGTCCCCTACTGCCGCTGGGACACCTGGGCCTCTCCCCAGACTTGTTACAGACCCACTCGTATGATATTTTGGGAAAGTTGCATCGGATCCCCCTACAGCGCAAGAATTCGTGGGCTAACACCCATAAAAAACTACTGAAATCGCCTATTTCCTGTTCCTTGGCCCATAAATCCTACCAGGCGTTCCCCCCACCCCTCTGCGGCCGTGCCATCTAGGCCTCTTCCCGGGCTCATTGCAGATCCACTCGCATGATTGTTTGAGAAAGTTGCGTCGGATCCCCCTGTAGCGCCAAAATCTGTGGCTAACACCCATAGAAAACTGCCAAAATCACATATTTTCTATTCCTTGGCCCATAAAATCCTACCAGGTGTCCCCTGCCGCTGTCGGGCTACCTAGGCCTTTTTCCGGGCTCTTTGCGAATCCACTCGTATGATTTTTTGGGAAAGTTGCATCGGAGCCCCCAGTAGTGCAAGAATCTGTGGGCTAACACTAACAGAAAACTGCCGAAATCATCTGTTTCCTATTCCTTGGCTCATAAAATCTTACCAGGTGTCCCCCGTTGTCACCGCGCCACATGGACCTCTTCTCGGGCTCACTGCAGACTCACTAGTATAATTTTTTGGGAAAGTGTTGTTGGATCCCCCTGCCGCGCCAGAATCCATGGGGTAACACCTACAGAAAACTACCAAAATCGCCTGATTCCTATTCCTTGGCCTATAAAATGCTATCAGGAGTCCCCCGCCGCCGCTGAGCCATCTTGGCCTCTTCTTAGGCTCATTGCGGACCCACTCATATGATTTTTTAGGAAAGTTGCGCCGGAGCCCCCTACAGAGCCAGAATCCATGGGCAAACACCCACAGAAAGCTACTGAAATCGCATGTTTCCTGTTCCTTGTCCCATAAAATCCTACCAGGCGTCCCGCACCACCGCAGGCCCATGTGGGCCTCTTCTCGGGCTCGTCGCGGACCCACTTGCATAATTTTTTAGGAACATTATATCGGAGCCCCCTGCAGCGCCGAAATCCGTGCGCTAACACCCACAGAAAACTGTCAAAATCGCATGTTTCTTGTTTCTTGGCCCAAATAATCTTACCAGGCATCCCCCTCCGCCGGAAGGCTATTTGGGCCTCTTTCAAGCTCGTTATGGACCCACTCGTACCCCCTGCAGCGCTAAAATCTGTGGGCTAACACCCACAGAAAACTACTGAAATCATCATTTCATATTTCTTGGCCCATAAAATTCTATCAGGCATCCTTTTTTGGGAAAATTACACCGGAGCCCCCTACAACGCCAGAATCTGTGTGCTAACACCCAATATAACTGCCGAAATCGCTTATTCCCTTTTCCTTGGCCCATAAAACTTACCTGGCGTCCCCAATCACCGCCGGTCTACCTCCCAAGCTCGTTGTGGACCCACTCGTATGATTTTTCAAGAAAGTTGCACCAGAGCCCCCTGCAGCGCCAGAATCTGTGGGCTAACACCCACAGAAAAGTGCAGAAATCGCTTGTTTCCTTTTCCTTGGCCCATAAAATTTTACCAGGCGTCTCCCTCCTCCTGCTAGGCCACTTGTGCCTCTTTTTGGGCTCATTCCGGACCTACTCATATGATTTTTCAGAAAAGTTATGCCAGAGCCCCATGCAGTACCTGAATCCGTGAGCTAACACCCACAAAAAACTACTAAAATCACCTGTTTCCTATTTCTTGGCCTATAAAATCCTACCAGGCCTCCGCTAACGCTGCCGGGCCACCTGGGCCTCCTGAAGGGCTAGTTACGGACACACTAGTATGATTGTTTGAGAATGTTGCACTAGAGCCCCATGCAACACCAGTTTTCATGGGCTAACACCCACAGAAAACTACCAAAATTGCTTGTTTCCTGTCCTTGCCCCATAAAATCCTACCAGGCTTCTGCGAACGTCACCGGGCCACTTAGGCCTCTTGTCAGGCTTTTTGCAGATGCACTTGCTGATTTTTTGAGAATGTTGCGTCGGAGCCCCATGCAGTGCCAGAATCCATGGGCTAACACCCATAAAAAATAGCCAAAATCGTATGTTTCCTATTCCTTTGCCCATAAAATCCTAGCATGCCTCCGCCAACATCGCTGGGCCACCTCGGCCTCTTGCCAGGCTTGTTGCGGACCTACTCGTGTGAGTTTTAGAGAATATTGTGCCAAAGCCCTATGCAGTGCCAGAATCCATGGGCTAACACCCATAGAATACTGCTGAAATCGCATGTTTCTAGTTTCTTGGCCCATAAAATCCTACAAGGCCTCCATTAACACCCTTCGGGCTACCTAGACCTCTTGCTGAGCTCGTTTAAAACCCACTCGTATGATATTTCTAGAATGTTGCGCCACAACCCTATGTAGCACCAGAATCCGTGGGCTAACACCCACAGAAAGCTGCCGAAATCGCCTGTTTCTAGTTCCTTGGCCCAAAAAATCCCACCAGGCCTCCAATTATGCCTCCAGACCACTTGGACCTCTTGCTGGGCTCGTTACGGACCCACTCATATGATTTTTCGATAATGTTGCGTCGTAGCCCCATGGAGCGCCATAGTCCGTGGCCGAACACCTACAGAAAACTACAGAAATCGTCTATTTCCTGTTCCTTGACCCATAAAATCCTACTATTTCTCCGCCAACGTTGTCGGGCCACCTGGGCCTCTTGCTAGGCTTATTGCGGACCCATTCGTAAGCCCCATGCAGCGCCAGAATCTGTGGGCTAACACCCACAGGAAACTACTAAAATTGCCTATTTGCTGTTCCTTAGCTAATAAAATCTTACCAGACCTCCGGGCCAGCTGAGCCTTTAGTTGTGCTCATTGCGGACCCATTCGTATAATTTTTTGGGAATATTGCACTGAAGCCCCATGCAGCGCCAGAATTCGTGTGCTAACAACCCCAGAAAATTGTCGAAATTGCCTATTTCCTATTCTTTGACCCATAAAATCCTACCAGGCCTCCGCTTATGCCGTCGGGCCACCTAGGCCTCTTGCTGGGCTCGTTGCAGACCCATTCGTATGATTTTTCAAGAATATTGCATTGGAGCCCCATGTAGTTTAAGAATCTATAGGCTAACTCCCACAGAAAACTACCGAAATCGCCTATTTCCTATTCCTTGGTCCATAAAATCCTATCAGTCCTCCGCCAACACAGCCGGACCACCTAGGCCTCTTGTCGGGCTCGTTGCAGAACCACTCATATGAATTTTTGGGAATGTTGTGCTGAAGCCCCATGCAGCGCCAGAATCCGTGGGATAACACCCACAGAAAACTATCAAAATCGCTTATTTCCTGTTTCTTGGCCCATAAAATCATACCAGGCCTCCGACAATGCTGCCAGGCCACTTGGGCCTCTTGTGGGGCTCGTTGTGTACCCATTTGTATGATGTTTTGGGAATGTTGCGTCGGAGCCCCATGCAGCGCCAGAATTCGTGGGCATTATAACCACAAAAAACTACCGAAATCGCATGTTTCCTGTTCCTTGGCCCATAAAATCTTACCAAGCCTCCGCCAACGCCGCTGGTCCACCTAGGTCTCTTGCCGGGCTCGTTGCGAACCCACTCATATGATTTATGGTTAATGTTGCGTCGGAGCCGTATGCAGCGCTAGAATCGCTGTCTAACACCCACAGAAAACTGCAGAAATTGCCTCTTTCTTGTTCCGTGGCCCATAAAAGCCTACCAGGAGGCCAACGCCGCCTCGCTGTCTAACACCCACAGAAAACTGCAGAAATTGCCTCTTTCTTGTTCCGTGGCCCATAAAATCCTACCAGGAGGCCAACGCCGCCTTGGCCACCTGGGCCTCTTGTCAGGCTCGTTGCAGACCCACTCGTATGATTGTATAGGAACGTTGTGCCGGAACCCCATGCAACACCAGAATCCGTGGGCTAACACCCACAGAAAACTGCAGAAATCACCTATTTCTAATTCCTTGGCCTAAAAAGCCCTACCAGGCCTTCGGCAACGCCACCGGGCCACTTGGGCCTCTAGGTAGGCTCGTTGCGGACTCACTCGTATGATTTTTTAGGAATTTTGTGTTGGAGCCCCATGAAGAGGCAAAATTCGTGGGCTAATACCCATAGAAAACTGCCGAAATTGCCTGTTTCCTTTTTCTTGGCCCATAAAATCCTACCAGGCTTCCGCCAAAGCCATCGGGCCACCTAGGCTTCTTTTCGAGCTCTTTACGAACCCACATGTATGTTGTGCTGGAGCCCCATGCAGCGCCAGAATCCGTGGGCTAACAACCATAGAAAACTTCCAAAATTGCTTGTTTCGTGTTCCTTGGCCCACAAAATCCTACTAGTACTCCGTCGGGCCACCTGGGCCTCTGGTCGGGCTAGTTGCGGACCCCTCATATAATTTTTCGGGAATGTTGCGTCGGAGCCCCATGTAACACCAGAATCTGTAGGCTAACACCACACAGAAAACTGCTGAAATCGCTTGTTTTCTTTTTCTTGGCCTATAAAATCTTATGAGGCCTCCGTTAACGCCGGGAGGCCACTTGGGCCTTTTTTTGGGCTCGTTATAAATCCACTCGTATGATTTTTTGGTAATGTTGCACCGGAGCACCATGAAGCGCAAGAATCCATGGGCTAACACCTACAAAAAATTATCAAAATCGCCTATTTCCTGTTCCTTGGCCCATAAAATCCTACCAGGCGTCCCCCGCCACTACCAGGCCACCTGGACCTCTTGCCGACCTACTCGTGTGAGTTTTAGAGAATATTGTGCCAAAGCCCTATGCAGTGCCAGAATCCATGGGCTAACACCCATAGAATACTGCTGAAATCACTCGTATGATTTTTTGGAAATATTGCACTGAAGCCCCATGTAGCGCCAGAATTCGTGGGCTAACACATACAGAAAATTTCTAAAATTGCCTGTTCCTGTTCTTTGGCCCATAAGATCCTACCAGGCCTCTGCCATTATCGCCGGGCCACTTGGGCCTCTTGCTAGGCTCGTTGCGGATCCACTCGTATGATTTTTCAGGAATATTACGTCGGAGCACTATGCAGTGCAAGAATTCGAGGGCTAACAGCCACAAAAAACTGCCCGAAATTGCTTGTTTCCTGTTCCTTGGCCCATAAAATTCTACCAAGCCACCGCCAATGCCACCAGGCCACGTAGCCCTTTTACCGAGCTCATTATGGATCCACTCATATGATTTTAAGAAATATTGCGCCGAAACCCCATACAGCACCAGAATCTGAGGGCTAACACCCACAAAAAATCGCCGAACTTGCCTGTTTTCTGTTCCTTGGCCCATAAAATCATACCAGGTCTCCGTCAATACAGCCGACCCAATTAGGCCTCTTGCCAGGCTCGTTGTTCACCCACTCATATGATTTTTCAGAAATATTGCATCGGAGACCAATGCAGGGCCAGAATCCGTCGACTAACACCCACAGAAACTACCAAAATCGCCTATTTTCTGTTCCTTGGCCTATAAAATCCTACCAGGCATCTGCCAATGCCACCGAGCCTACCTAGGTCTCTTGCTGAGCTCGTTGCAGACCCACTTGCATGATTTTTTAGTTATGTTATGCTGGAGCCCCATGCAGCACCGGAATCCATGGGCTAAAACCTACAGTAAACTGTCAAAATCGTCTATTTCCTGTTCCTTAGCCCATAAAATCCTACCAGGTCTCTGTCAACACCGCTGGGCCACCTGGGCCTCTTGTTAGGCTTGTTGTGGACCCAGTTGTATAATTTTTTTGAGAATGTTGCGTCGGAGCCCTATGTAGCTCCAGAATCCGTTGGCTAACACCCATAGAAAACTGCAAAAATCGCTTGTTTCATGTTTTTTAGCCCATACGGACGGGTCGGTGTAATTTTTTGGAAAAGTTGGCCCGGATCCCCGGGTAGTGCCAGGTATCCTACGGTGTCGCTAGGCCACCTGGGGCTCTTGCTGGGCTCGTTATAGATGAGTCGATGTAATTTTTCAGGAAAGTTGGCTAGGATCCCTAGGTAGGGCCACAAATGTGGGCTAACACCAACGAAAAACTGCGAAAATTGCATATTTCCTGTTCCTTACCCCATAAAATCCTATCGTGCATCATGCACCGTTGTCGGGCTCATTATGGACGGGTTGGTATAATTTTTTGAGAAAATTAGCCCAGATCCTTGAGCAGCGCCACAAACTGTGGGCTAACACCCACGAAAAACTGCCAAAATCTCTTGTTTCATGTTGCTTGACCCATAAAACCCTACCAGGAGTCCTGCGACGCCGCCGAGCCACTTGGGGCTCTTGCGGAGCTCTTTACAGACAGGTCGGTGTAATTTTTTGGGAAAGTTGTCCCGGATTCTCGGGCAGTGCCACAAACTGTGGGTTAACACCCACGAAAAACTGTACAAAATGCATGTTTCCTGTTGCTTCACCCATAAAATCCTACTAAAGCATCCTACGGCGCCGTCGGGCTACGTGGGACTCTTGCCAGGCTCATTATGAATGTGTCAGTGCAATTTTTCAAGTGAGTTGGCCCGGATCCCTGGGCAGAGCCACAAACCGTGGCTAACACCCACGAAAAACTACTGAAATTGTCTGTTTCTTGTTGCTTGGTCATAAAATCCTACATGGCGTCTTGCAGTGCCGTCGAGACACCTAGGGCTCTTGTCGAGCTTGATATAGACGGGTCGGTGTGATTTTTTGAGAAATTTGGCTCAGATCCCCGGGCAGCGCCACAAACAATGGGCTAACACCCATGAAAAACTATTGAAATCGCATGTTTCCTGTTCCTTGGGGTCGAGCCACCTAGGACTCTTGGTGGGTTCATTATGGACGAGTTGGTATAACTTTGGGAAAAATGGGCTCGAATCCCCAGTAGCCTCAGAAACTATGGGCTAACACCTACGAAAAACTATCGAAATCACCTATTTCTTGTTGCGATGATGCGCATGCGTCTCCTTGATGTAGTAAACTGGTTTAGACGACAATTGCATATAATCTTCGAGCAAAGTACATTGAATTAACACATGACAATTGCATAGAAAATTGAGTTACAGTTTATAAGTGTATTATATATCAGTTATTTGCGAGACGCATCATGTTTATAAAATAATAACAAAAATGTAACCAAAGTTATTGGGGGAGGAATAAGTATATTTTATTCTTTGAAATTGATGTACAAAATGAATTAATTTAACTTATATATTATATAAAAGAAAAGAAGCTTTTTGCGAGACTTTTTAAAAAGTAAGCTATCTGTTTGAGCTACTCGTAGGTTGTTGCTTGAGCTACTCGCAAGCTACATTGATTTTGTAAACTCCGAAAAGCTAGATTTTCCAAAAGTTGTTTGTAAGCTACTTCTTGATTGCAATCGCTTTTTAGGTTAAAGAAAAAATAATTAATAAATATTTCAAATACATAGTATGAGAAGGTATCTATAACTTCTCCCACAAAAACTGAATACAATTGAGTTTAGAAGGCTGTGGTTGGTCCAAAGGGCGGGCCACAAACAGATTTCTCAGTCCCAACAAAGACAGAAACAGTCTTTATACAAGAATCTATTGTTGAATACTAAGATAAAATTATGTGTGAAATCAGCCCAAGAATTTGCTTCAAAGTCACATTACAAAGAACAAAAACTAATTTAAGACTCACTTTACAAGTTTAAGACAGTTGTCCATGCCTATGTAACAAAACTGGTGATGTCAGTTGATTGTTAGCGATGGCTTGGTGAAGAGAATCTATGAGAGAAGGTTCTAGAACACTAGGATACGACCAAATGGAGCGTGAAACCAATGAGTTCAGTCAAAACAAGGTAATGAGTCTCAAGTCTAAGGGACGGATCAAGCTTGAAAGGAATGGACGAGCATAGGCTTAACGGTAGCCATGCTTATAGATACGAGATCAATGACTTAAATAAAGGAAAGACGACGAGAGAAGGTCTTACACAGAGTCCATCTTATTCTTCAGATTTCTTCTTCTTTTTCTTCTTTTCTTTCTTTTTATCAGCAGTTTCACTTCCATCCTCATCAACATCACCATACTTTCTCTTCTTTTTCTTACTTTTTTCCACTTCAACATTTTCTTCAGTTCCATCGCGCTTCTTTTTCTTTTTCTCCTCCTTCTTCGAACTCGTTTCTTCAGATTCACCAATGTCAGCACCATCAGTTGATACAACATTATCCTCTGCTTCAGCAGACTTCTTCTTCTTCTTCTTTTCCTTTATCTTTTCAGCTTCCTTAATTTGAGATGGTTCGTCTATATTCATCTTTTTCTCCTCGTTTTCATCACGTCCAAGAACAGAATCGGCAGAAGGATTGTAAACCTACAGAGTGAGGGTAAGTCAAATGGCTGGAAATAAATCAACAAAGTATAACCAAGACGAGACCTCTCTATAACAACATTTCATTATGCCGGCCAATTTTCTTCCGAGCCAATTTCCATGTTATGTTATACTGTATATTCTCTAACAGCATTTCTCTATAGCAGCCAAAAAATTATCCGTACAAATGATGTTGTTATAGAGAAGTTTGACTGTACAAGGTGAAGCCAAGTTCCTGACCTTAGCTGGTGTTATCAATGCTCCTGCGCCCTTCTTAAGATCCTTGTCATAAACTTCAATTTTAGGTTTGCCTTTAGCAGAACCAGTTGATTTACCCAACTCTTTTCCTTCTAAGGCTCTTAATCGTGCTTCGAGCTACAAAAGTTGACAACAATGATAATTAGGTGTAACTATGGTATGTGCAGAAATGAAACAAAAACAGTCATAATTCGATTGTATTTGATAATGTATTACCTTGACCCGATTCTCCAAACCCATTGTATTATCTTGGCCATCTCCAAGAGCATCATATCGAATTGCCAAAGAAGCTTTACTGGCAAGAGATCTTGCGATTTTACCCTTGTGTTTTGGTGCTGCCTGACCAATCAAAGACGCGTGATATATAAGCCCGTACTTAGGAGTAGCATGCTTCGTCTTTAAAGCTCGAAAGAGCGCCTTTTCTGCACCAAGTATCTGTACTGTACTTCCAGGTTGTTTTGCAAGATTCAACAAGATGCCACCATGGGCAATAAGGCGAGCACCAACAAGTTCTCCAACCAGAGCTGTAAGATTTGGGGCCATGGTACTCATCCTGCTCTTCGAATAATCATACAACTGAGCCCGGTACTCAGAGAAGGACAAAACTTGGCTGCATAAATCTTTAATATTCTCCAGATCAAGATCACTGACTTCAGTTCCCATTGAAATCATGGCTGCCTCTTTCAGTTCTGCCTCAACCTCTTCCGGAAGTATCTGCAAGCAACCAAGGTCATACCAAGATTAAGAATTTCAATTTCTTGTCAAAGAAGCAAATCACGCTATAGAACAAAAGCTGAATTTGACTGCAATCTGTCACAACAATCAAGCACAGCAAATGCAATATTCGTAATACTTCTTTGACCATGGAAGGGAGTTTGGCTGTTCATTCTAGTTTAATAAAGAATGATTTACGGAGCAAGAAAGAAGTCGAATTCCCACCTCAGAGAAATCAAGCTTTGCAGCATTGACACGGTCTCCCATCAACTTAACTGCCTTGGCATAAAGGATGTTATCTTGTACAATCTTTGCGAGCCCGCGAGCTCGGGAAAATGCCAACCATACCATTCTCGTACCCTCATTGCATAGGAGTTTAGCTCTTTATCAAGATCATCCAACAAACCAATGGCCTGGACAATCATTGTATCCACCTAAAAGAGAAACAAATATTGAGTCGTAAGCTCTTGCATTAGTTTGGTGAAAAAGGACCATGTCCTCAAGACTATAAAATTGGAATTTTACAAGACTTCAATTCTATTCGCCAGCACCATTTTGTAACCAGGGCTGTTGGCTGTGCACACCAACTTAAAGGTAATCAAAGTAGATGGACATAATCGACATAGTGCAATAATTCGGAATGATAGGACATTTGTTCACAAATTATTTCGGAGTAGCTTTCTCTGACAAACCACAGAGGTCAAACAGTAACACATAAATTAAGACGAGGAACATTAATAATACTACAACCTATCAAAATAGAAAGTTCACCTTGTCAGGACTAAATTTTAGTTTGTATCTTGAGAGACTGTGAGACAAACCCAAGCTCATAGGAGCCAAGTCTTGAGTGGCCAGACCGGATATGAGTTCAGTTAACTGACTTCTCAACCCTCTCATCAACTCCATCACCACATTATTGTAAACGCATTCAATTTGCTGCAAACATATACTACATCAACTCCAATAGAGAAAAGAGAAGACACTAAAAAACTAAGACCAATGTTATCAAAGGCGAAAAACGCCCAAAAAGCTCTAAGATTTGTTGGGGCTTTAAGCACAAATGGAGAAAAAGATATGAATGTGAATGTATTGTCCAAGACTAAAAATAATAAGCATGGCTAACAAATATATGGACAAAGAAATTGAAGAAAAAGTTATGATAAAGTGAAATATCAATTGTTTAGTGTCGCCTCTTCAGGATTAAGCTCATTGGCAAGGAAAAGTATGTCTTAGAGCGTTGATGACAATATTGAAGCGCCTGCCAAGTGAGGCGAAGCATTCAACATGTTTTGTACCTCACTTCAGGGATTAAGAAGCACGCTTTCACAACAATAACAAAGACAGACTGAGAAGATGAAAGGAGCTGACCAGTTTCTCTTTAATTGCATTTCCAAGCTTTGAATCAGCAACACCCAGTGTTTCACCATCACAATGCGCTTTCAAAAACTTTCGAAGTCCTTTGCTAGGCTTGCTATCTATCAATAAAGTTGCTGCTGAGAGTGCTTCTGAAGTGTTTTCAAACTTAGAGAAAGCTTTCAACTTGACAACCTATTTATGTACCAACCAAAATGATAAAAAGAGGTCAGCTAACAGAATAACTGACAGTAAGAATTTAGGCAGTTCAGTCCTATCCTCACCGTAAGCTAATCACGTACACATCCAGGGGCAGATCTAGGGCCACGAGGAGGTTCATCTGAACCCCTTCATTTAAAATTACAATATATATATATAATCAAATTATCTTTATTGTATATATAGTAGTAGATGCTGAATCTCCTAGGCTGTTCATCTCATTACTTCTTCATATTTTCAACCCCTTAACCAGATCCCGCCTCTGCACAAATCCATCCACATACTCAGAAAGAAAAACACAAGTGCTATGTTGTGAGTCAGTCAATCAACTGCCCCACCAATCCAAACTAGTTACATTGACTATACGATCCTTTTTTATAAGGTACATTGATTATAAGATTCCTATATATCCAATAAATTCCAATACTAGTTTAAGTCAAACCAGGGGTTCGATGAAAACAATGTTTATCTATGTCTCCCAATTATCTCCACATTGGCACAAATCCATAGTTCTACCTAGATCTGGTCTCCGTTATGGTATGTTTCTTAGCTAAGTCCTCATTGATTTTGAGAAATTGTACCTAAGTACACGTGTTTGAAAAGTTTGCAGCTAATATGTCCAACAACTAATTGAGCCTTCAAAGAAATATGCAACAGAATTCAGATAATATCAACTTTGTCCAGATTTGCGGTAAATGTCTACTTGACATTTACCTAGATTTCTCTGTATTTTTCCATTGACATATCGCAGATGAACACAGTACAAAATATTACCCTCTTGCAACCCCACCCAGAACAAAAATGAAATCTTTTAACACATTTTAATGCACTACAGGTATGCAAACATTTGCTTGAACCCTTTAAGCATAGAGAGAAAGATAACCTTTCTAGCAGAATCAGACGTCGTAAACTCTTTCGACAAGTCCTGCAACATAAAAAGATTCATCATCAAATACAACAGAAACCCACAAACCCATAATCATCAATTTGCATTACAATGTATTATGAATAATAATCAAAGCTAAGCTAAACACTTTGATACCTCAACTTAAGAGAGCTTTCCTTCATCCAGTACTTTAAAAAGTGCAAAGCCTGCCGGCGTTTCAAACAATACTAGCATTTTTCTGCTTCCTTACACCAATAAGCACCTAAAGATAATAGTTAAAAGCATAAAAATCACATGGGACTCCAAGAAAAAAAGCATCTCAACTTGTTATAATTCACAAAGACCAATGGACCAAACGCAAGCACCAGCACGATACGTTATAATCCATTAAAGAAAACGCCTTTACACGATATGCACCTAAAAACGTTCGTCAAAAGCAAAAACACCAAAAGGGTTCTAAACAAAAGCTATATTAACATGTTAAAATTCACAATAGTTTTGCAGCTGGACCTAAGAAAAGGCAATTGGTACGCCAGCATTACATATTCCATTCAAGAGAACTCCTTAACACAAATATGCACTCAAAAATGACTGTTAGAAGCATTAGAAAAACAAAATGGGATTTCAACAAAAAGTATAACAACTTGTTAAAATTCACAAAGTATCAATTTTGGAGCTGCCCTTATGTTAAAAGCAATAGTTAAAACAGCATTATAGGTCCATTAAAGAAAACTCCTTGACAAAATATACACCTAAAAATGATTGTTAAAAGGATAAAAATCAAAAGGGGTACCAAGAAAAAGTATATTAAATTGTTAAAATTCACAAAGCATCAATTTTGGAGCTGCCCTTATGTTAAAAGCAATAGGTAAAACAGCATTATAGGTCCATTAAAGAAAACTCCTTGACACAATATACACCTAAAAATGATTGTTAAAAGCATAAAGATCAAAAGGGGTTCCAAGAAAAAAGTATATTGTTTAAAATTCACAACTGATCACAAAAGCAGCAATACAGACTACAGTGTCTAGTTCAAGAAAACTCCTTTAACACAATGTGTACCTATAGATGATCATTAAAATCATAAATATCAAAAGGGGTTCCAACAAAAATGTATAGTAACTTGTTGAAAATTCTCTTGTGTATGAGATGAATGAAGAGAAAATACATACAAATTTTATTTGCCTTTGGAGAAAACAGAAGGAAAAGGAAGTTCGCAGCAAAAGTATAAAAAGTTGGCGGCGGAGGAAGTGAGGGGCAAAAATGGCCAAAATATAAACTTGAAGATCTTTATAGTTAGGGTGGAAGTTAACCCCTTTTTGTCCCTTTTGCTTTTTTTTTTGGGGGAGGGGGCGGGGCATAGAGTTCGAAGAAAGATTGCACCTCAAAAGGTGTGTATTTCATCCACCTTAATGTGAATATTATTGATTGTCTTCATTGTGGAACAAGTGATTTATAAATCGTACAAAGATCATTATCTCAAAAAATAATTTTTCTATCGGAACAAGTGATTTATAAGTTGTACAAAGATCATTGTCTCAGTAATGGAACAAGTGATTTATAAGTCGTACAAAGATTATTGTCTCAGAAAATAGTCTCTACCTCTATGAGATAGCGTAAAGATCCGCATATATTTTACCTTTTTGGATCTCACTTGTGAAATTCTACCAAATATATTATTTTTTTTACAAAGAGACAATTGTAGAACTTATATTATTTGTATTAGGTGTTTGTATTAAATTATTACTATCAATTGTTTGTATTAAATTATTACTATCAATCTATTATAGTTTAATGATTTAGGTATATGAAAAATATAACAGTATTTATATGAAAAGAAGAATTAAAAAGATATTTCAATGTACAAAAATTTTACATTAGTTGGGTTCAAAGAAAAAGGTATAATTTAGATAATCTATTATAAAATGAGTATCAGTAATTGCTTTCATGATTCAAATTCACGACTTATAAATGACACAAAAATAATTTTCACAATTTATATAATTGCAATATGCTCAAAAATATAATAAAGTATAATTACAATACTATCCCTTCCCCCCTAAAACCCTCAGACCTAAAACCCTTGCAACCACTGATCTCCACTCTTAACACCATTGCTGGCATTCACAGTCTTGAGGTAAGTTTCTTCACTTTTCATTGTTTCTTTCTCAATTCTGACTGCTAGTTTTGTCTTTACTAATTCACTAAATTGAGTATTTTTCTTGGTCCTGTGAATCAAGAATCGATTTTTGTCCATATTGATGATCACTGAGCTAAAAATCCATGTGTATGATGAGCAAAGTCTAAGTTTTTTCCATTTTATTTACTTTTTTAACTCGAATTTCAAACCCCATATGCTGAATTTTTCAAGAAACCAAGGGATATAGAAGTTTTGAGTTGTTAGGTATGAAGCCTGTTCATAGATGGAGCCCAGAGTTGAAGTTTATGGGTTCTGAACTCGCCATTGAATCTTTATCTCGTCTTGGTTACTAGGTTTGTAATTGAATATTAATACATATTTAATAGATTGTAAAAAGTTACTGCATTTGTCCGAACCCTTAGCTAATGATCAAGCTCCGCCTTTGAACGTGGTGATTTGTGTGTACCATCTTGTCTAAAAGTTGAACTTTTAGGGAGGTATAGTTCTATTTATTTAGTTCACTGCTTCCTTTATCAGTTGTATCATTTTGAGAAATTCACCAAATTGAGGATTTTTCTTGGTCTTCTGAATCAAGAGTCGATTTTTGTCCATATTTGTGGCCACTGTGCTGAAAATCCATGTATATGATGAGCAAAGTCTAAATTTGTCTATTTTGTTTACTCGTTTAACTCGAATTCCGAAACCCGTATGCTGAATTTTTCAAAAAAAACAAGATATATGGAAGTCTTGAGTTGTTAGGTATCCAAATGTGTTCATAGGCGGAGCAAGGAATTGAAGTTTATGAGTTCTGAACTTGCCATTGAACGTGTAGCTCGTCTTTGTCAATGGGTT
>DF358633.1:19120-61778 GCA_000787875.1 Solanum virginianum
AACTTGCCATTGAACGTGTAGCTCGTCTTAGTCAATGGGTTCGCAATTGAATATTTATACATACTTGATAGATTTTCTAAATGTTTTACTCGAGCCAAGGTCTAGGAAACAACCTCTCTACATTCACAAGATAAGGTTTGCGACTTTGCATACACCCCACCCTCTACAAACTCCACTTAAGGGATTACACTGGATATATTGAGAATAGATTTTCTAATACAAGATTTAAGCAAAAGCTATTTGATTTGTCCAAACCAATAGCTGATGATCAAGCTCCTCCTTTGAACATGTTGAGTTGTGCGTATCATCTTGTCAAAAATTTTTAAACCTTTATGGAGGTATACTTCTATTTATTTAGCTCACTGCTCCCTTTATCAGTTGTATCATTCCGACCATTCCCCAAATGAGGAATTTTCTTAGTCCTCTGAATCAAGAATCAATTTTTGTCCATATTGGTGGCCACAGAGCTAAAATACATGTAGATTTCGGGCAATCTCTATTTTTTTACCTTTTCTTGTTTAACTTGAACTCGAAACACCATATGCTGATTTTTTTAAGTTGTTAGGCACCATAACATGTTGAACTGATACAGTGTGTACCATGTGGTCTAAAAATTTAAACTATGAGGAGGTATAGTTCTATTTATTTAGTTCACTGCTTTTCTCAGTTGTATTGTTCTGAGCAATTCACCAAAATTTGGCCCTTTATCAAGAATGGATTTTGTCCATTTAGGTAAGATGACATGGCTGGATCCAGGGTGATGTAAAAAGCTCAAATCTTTTCTCATTTTTAAACCTTATTACTCGACTGCCAAACGCCATGTGCTTTTTTTTTCTAAGAGATATAGAGTTCAAGTGACTCATGTTGAACTGTGTGACTGCCTCAGCCTAAAAGCTTAAACAGTAAGAGATATTTTACTTGCATCATCTGCTTCATTTATATGACAGTTTTTGATTGACCTCAGAATTAAGGTTGTTTATTTGACTTATATATTATGCTAGTTGTAGTAAAACAAAACTAGTAAAGTAATCGTCGAAAAAGTAGTTTGATAAAGAAAACGTCACAAAATTTGAAATATCTTGAAAGCTGGCTAAATAGATTGGTTCAAACATTTTGGAACATCTAAAATGGAAAGAGTATCATATAAGTTCGGAAGGATGGAGTATTTATTTTTGGTGATCTTTGAACCTCTCGGTGTGCTCTGACTTTGTGTAGAGTAATCTAAAAGACATGGACTTCTATATTAGGACTTTGCAATAAAACAACGCTAGCTGCAGATGGAAATGTGCCCAGACTGTGGAATGTTACTGCAATATGAGTTGCCTCATATGGATCGTCCGGCCAGATTCTTTTGCCGTGCATGCCCTTTCGTATATCAATTAGAGAACCGGGTAAGATAACTAGAAAACTTATCATTGGGTCCTTTTGTTATCTCATATGCACTCAGTAAGTTTAATTTTTTTCGCTTACATGGTTTTATAGATTAAGATGAAGAGAAGGCAGCATTTGGTTAAGAAACAAATAGATCCAGTGATTTCGACAGAAGACATGGATAATGCTTCTACTGCTGAAGGTCTTAGCACTTTCTCTACTAATAGCTTCTTGGTTTTATCATGATTTGCTACCACTTTTACTTATCTTAAAAACAAGTTGTTCTGTGAGTTAGTAATGTTACATCTAAAATTATTTAACCAAATTATTGCTGAATTTTTTGAAGAACCTTCAAAGTAAAAATAGTTGGTGAAGAAAGCTATACATATATAATATCAGGAGGATGTTAGATGATGTGTGACTTCTTATTTCTTATTAGCTATTGTCTTGAACATGCCAATAGTTTGAATTATTGTTCTAATAATTGGTTGTCCATTGAATTTAATGGGTTTTAGAACGTAGATATGACCGTCTCCTAGGCCATATATTTGATGTTTCCGTTGTACTGAGATTTAGTCTCTCAATAGTTTGTAAGTGATTCTTATATATGTGCGTACATATAATAGATTGAGGTAATTCTCTTTTCCCTCCTTGTCTATATTGGATAATTAGTGTAATTAGTTAGATGATTATGTAGTTAATTAGTTAGTTAGTTGGTTATAAGGTTAGGATATTATGTGGGGTGGTTCACTGTAAAGTAATGTGTGGGTAAGTAGAAGTATAAAAGGAATGTACAGTACTCTTCTTCTTCATTCGATCAAATTGGGAATAAATCAGATTTCATTCCTTCATACTTCTTCCTTCTTCTTCAAGCATGCAGAGTTTCAATATGGTATCAGAGCAGGTCTGAATCGTATTGCTCGATTGTTTAGCTCAGAGAGCTTGTATAGATGGCCACAATGGCTGACTCTGCAACTGCGACTGATGTCGGCACCAACGCCGAGAACCGTGAAAATCGTGTTGAAACGATTGAACAAGTTGAGAGGCGAAGGAACCATCCACTTTACCTCCATAATTCTGACGCTCCAGGGAGCATCCTCACAGGGACGGAAAATTATGCTCTATGGAGTGGATCGATGTTAATCAATCTCCGGGCAAAGAACAAATTAGGGTTTGTGCTCGGAAATTGCAAACGAAGTGATTATAGAGGAGAACTCGAAGAATAGTGGGAGAAGTGTAACGCATTTGTATTGGCATGGATTATGAACACGGTATCGAAGGAATTGCTTAGCAGCATCGTTTATGCTACTGATGCGGCGATGGTTTGGGCAGATTTAAAGGAAAGGTTCGACAAGGTTGATGGCTCTAGGGGTTTTCAATTACACAGGGAGATTTGCACCATGAATCAAGGTAACATGTCTGTTTCCACCTATTTCTCCAAACTAAGATTGCTATGGGATGAATTCGATGCCTTGGTACCTTCACCCTCGTGTAACTGTGATAATTCTAGGGCATATGTTGATCATTTAACTTGCCTAAGATTGTTTACCTTTCTAATGGGATTGAACGAAGTGTATAGTCATGCCCGCAGTCAAATCTTAATGATAAGTCCTCTGCCTTGTGTTGGCAAAGCATACGCAATGATCATGGCTGATGAAGGCCAAAGATCAGCTGCTAGTCTGCATGTAGGGAATAATATGCCGGAGCAAATGGCATTATATGCAAATAAGAGTAGCTTTCCTAGAAGGTTTCAGTCTAAGAGGAAGAACTGGGATCAAGTTTGTGATTATTGTAAGCTCCAGGGCCATGTGAAGGATGAACGTTACAGACTAAAAGGATATCCTCCTGACTGGAAATTTAAGAAGAAGACAGGGCCCCCATCAACAAAGTATCAGGGTGCAGTGAATCTTGCTGATGCAACCAGTGAAATGGGATTGGGAGATAGCTTTGCTCCTGCTGGCATTGCTGCTGGTTCCATGATGAGGAGAAACAACCCTGAAGCTGCTGCCTCAACTTTGCCAACACAACCAACCTTCACCTCAAGTCAGTACAACAGGATATTACACATGCTTGAAAGGAGACAGGGACAAGCTCAAGCAAGTCATCAGATATCTTGGCCAACATGGCAGGTATGACTCTGAGTTTTTTGTAATTCAGGACCTCTTCAGTGGCAAGGTGAAGGGATTGGTAAAGAGGTTGATGGTTTATATTACCTTCCAGCTGGCTTACAATGTGGAGAGACCAATAAGAACCAGACTGTGTTGATGACAAAGAGTGACAGTGACCAGATTCTGTGGCACAACAGGTTGGGGCATCCATCTATAAAGGTGTTACAACATATGTTCATAGATAAGCATTTTAGTGATGTGCCTTTTCCTTTAAGCATATCTAGAGCACAAGTTGTTTTTGATTTGATTCACTTGGATGTATGGGGACCTTACAAAGTTCCCACTCACAATGGTTATAGGTTTTTTCTGACAATAGTTGATGACTATTCAAGAATGTGTTGGCTGTAATTCTTGAGGTGGCAAGGGCAATTAGATTTCAGGGTCACATTCCCATCAAGTTTTGGGGTGAGTGTGTATTAGCTGCAGTATATTTGATTAACAGATTGCCCACATCAGTGCTGAAAGGAAAGTCTCCACATGAATTGTTCCATGGCCACAAGGCAAATGTTGAGCATTTGAGGACCATAGGATGTCTTTGTTATGCAACCAGGTTGCCCAGACAGGACAAGTTTTCACCCAGAGCTGAGCCTTGTGTGCTAATGGGTTATTCAGCAACTCAAAAGGGATATCTACTGTACAGCATACCTCAGAAGAAACTTGTCACTAGCAGAGATGTGGTGTTCAAGGAGAGCATGTTTCCATTCAAGCAGGCATCCCACAGCCACAAACCATTGTTTCCTGATGACTCTGCTGTGATCTCAGATGATTTCTCTGCACATGAGGAGAATGAAGATCTCCCATTGCCCAATTCCACAGAAGAAACACATTTAGAAAGTGATCCCATGGCCTTGAATGATGTTGAGTCAACACTAGAGGACACATCTGATGAAGCACCAACACCAGTAGACCAATCTGATGCTCCTGCAGCTGAAGTGGTGCCTGCAAGGAAGTCTACTAGAACTCCTCATCCTCCTATTTGGATGAAGGATTATGTGACTCAATCCTCAGACTGTTATTCTCAGAGCAACTTTGTATCTTATGACAAGGTAACTGACAGATATAAGCTTTTTCTACAGAGATTGAGCCCAGGTCATATGAGGAGGCAGTGAAAGACAAAAGGTGGATCAATGCTATGCAACAAGAAATGCAAGCACTAGAAGAGAATGGCACAAGGAAGATAGTTGAGCTACCCAAAGGAAAGAACATTGTTGGTTGCAAATGGGTCTTCAAGATCAAATACAAGGCTGATGGAGAAATAGACAGATTCAAGGCTAGACTAGTTGCCAAAGGCTATAGTCAGACTGAGGGCATTGACTACCAAGAGACCTTTTCTCCAGTAGTCAAAATGACTACAGTTAGGTCTATTGTAGCACTAGCTGCTACTCAAAATTGGCAAATATTTCAAATAGATGTGTTTAATGCATTTCTGCAGGGTGATCTACTGGAGGAAGTATATATGGAGCTGCCTAAGGGCTTTTATAATGCTGAGAAGGGACAGCATCTTGTATGAAAGTTGGTGAAGTCCTTGTATGGACTTAAACAAGCCTCCAGGCAATGGAATGCAAAGCTAACAGAGGCACTTTTGACTGCAGGTTACTCACAGAGTCATCTGGACTATTCTCTATTCACCAAGAGAAGGGGTGATAAAATGGTCATTTGTACCTAACAGAGGCACTTTTGACTGCAGGTTACTCACAGAGTCATCTGGACTACTCTCTATTCACCAAGAGAAGGGGTGATAAAATGGTGATAGTTCTAGTGTATGTTGATGATTTGTTACTCACTGGAAATGATGCAGGGCTAATAGAAGAGACAAGGCATACTCTTCACAGTCATTTCAAGATCAAAGACTTGGGTGAACTTAAATATATTTTGGGCATTGAATTTCTCAGATCCACTGTAGGTATTGTCATGAACCAGAGGAAGTATGCTCTTGAGTTGATAGCTGAAGCAGGCCTAGGCAATGCCAAGCCTCAAATGACACCACTGGATTGCAGTCAGAAGCTGACCAGTGTAGAGGTTGATCCAGATACCATCTATGAAGACATTTCAAGATATCAGAGACTTGTTGGGAAGCTGCTCTACCTGACTATCACTCGACCAGACATCTCTTTTGTTGTCCAGTTATTGAGTCAATTCATGCAGAAACCCAAGGTGTCCCACTGAAATGCAGCCTTGAGGGTTATCAAATACATCAAAATGGAGCCTGGGAAGGGGATACTCATGAGTGCTAATCAAAAGCCACAGCTGAATGGGTATTGTGATGCAGATTGGGCTGCTTGTCCAACCACAAGGAGGTCAATCACTGGTTTCATCTTAAAGTTTGGTGATTCTCCTATTTCCTGGAAATCCAAGAAGCAACATACTATCTCTCGTAGCTCCACAGAGGCAGAGTATAGAAGTCTAGCAGCCTTGACTGCTGAAATTGTTTGGGTGACAAATCTGTACAAAGAATTGGGAGTTAAGCTGACAGAACCAGCTCTTATTCATTGTGACAACAAATCTGCTCTACAAATCGCTGCGAATCCAGTCTTCCACAATAGTTGATGGACCAGCAGGCAGATTTGCTCACCAAGGCTCTCGGAAGGACACAACATGATTCATTGACGACCAAGCTTGGATTATTGAATATCTTCAATATATCCAGCTTGCGGGGGCGTATTGGATAATTAGTGTAATTAGTTAGATGATTATGTAGTTAATTAGTTAGTTAGTTGGTTATAAGGTTAGGATATTATGTGGGGTGGTTCACTGTAAAGTAATGTGTGGGTAAGTAGAAGTATAAAAGGAATGTACAGTACTCTTCTTCTTCATTCGATCAAATTGGGAATAAATCAGATTTCATTCCTTCATACTTCTTCCTTCTTCTTCAAGCATGCAGAGTTTCAATAGTCTATACAATCAAAGTTTAACACTAATACTACTCCCTCCTCTCATAGAACAATTATTGATGATACATAAAAGTTAGTGAAAGCTTTTTTATATATAACCTATGGTGATCATTTTTAGATTAACTGAAGAAATCTATGGATATTTTGTTTGATAACATGTTAAGCTTTCTCTGGTATGACTTATGACCAATTTTCCTTTGTGAATTTCTTAGGCAACCACAATCTTCTGGTATCAGTAAGTGGTTAATGTTTCTAGTATGTTAATTGGCTATGGACTTCACATGCTGCTTGCTTCCTTATTGCTTGTAGTTGTATGTATTTCTGTTCCATAAATATAATTTGAAGGATTTGGTTAATTTTTTTGTGGATGGTATAGACTCAGTTTGTGACTGACTATCACTCGTGTCTGCCTATCCACTTTCCACGAGTAAAAAAGATATAACAATACCTAAGAGAGCTAGAGCGAAATACTTGTAGCGAGCAACTAGGAAGACTTTTAAATTGGAATAGACAGAGATCTAGCAAATTCAAATACCACAAAATATTCAAAGTTTTGCCTTTTGATCCCTGGATAGTCAAATATACCAAACAGAATGAGAGAAAGGGAGCATCGTGAATTGGTAGTTTGGCATTTGTACTTTTACGATGTTGTGCAGTTAAATGAATATTCTTAGTGTTTTTTTTTTTGTTTATTAGAAGGAGAACCTCTCTTCTCGTGTGTGTGTGTGTGTGTGTTTTTGTGATGCTTGAACTTTTTGGAACCGTTAACATGAGGATTTCGAGTCCTTTGGGTGGTATCCTTATTTTATTTGATTCTATCATAGAACTGGGTCTATGTCAAGTAAGTCGATTAACAAATTTTCTCAAAGCCGGGGAATTTCTTCGATCTTCAAAAAGATGATTTTGTAAGTTTCAGTATGAGTAATGATATTGTATTTTTTTTATGGGATGCGCTAAAGTTGTCTGCATATAAAAAATATATGCTGCATTTAGACAACAACATCAACTACGTCTCAATCCCAGACAAGTTGGTGTCAGCTAAATGAATCCTCAATGCTATGTTTTTTTAGACGCCTCACAAAATTTAGAGCTAATATGCATCTTTTTTCTTGCCCTTGTGCTCTTCTATTCGCCTTGGCAGTGCCATGTCCGGCGTGTGGTTACAGGGAAGCTGCATATTATCAAGTGCAGATAAGGTCAGCAGATGAACCCATGTCTACATTTTACAAATGCAAGAACAAGATGTGTGGAAACAATTGGAGAGAAGACTGAAATGGTTTTAGGACAACTGTGTATCCTTCAATAGTTTCTTGGTACCGTTTCTCGGTTTGTGTGTGTCATCCTCGCACAGGCAGGGGCCATGTTGATCGTCTTTGTATCACTCCAATTTTATCGGATGTCCATAGAGGGACCTGTATTCTGCAGAAGTTATGTACTCTTGGTCACCAAGAACCTAATTTGCTATGAAATTTTGTGAGAGTGATATTACAAGGTGCTGATTGTGATGCTTCATCTTCTATCTATTGCCAATTTATTCCGAGATAGAGTTACTTGGTACTTGTGCGGAAAGTGTCTCGGCAGACACATCATAAGATGTTTTTGTCATTTGTCTAACCTTAGTGGATAGAGTTACTCGGTATTTGTGCTCGTGAAGATAGTAGGTACCTCGTGGAACTAATCGAGGTACGCTCAAAATGGTTGAGATATTATAGTTATAGGAAAAAAGGTGCAAAAAGATTGTGACATGCTAGCTTAGGATAAGAGTCTCACATCAATAAAATACGAAAGAGACGTTGGACTTACCCTCTAGTGACATGTATTAAAATTGTGAGAGTTTAGGCTCAGACTATAAAAACAAGTGTAGTATAAAAATTATATTCTTTTAGATAAATTTTTTTCAAAGTTTGCCACATATTAGTTTTGCGGTTCGATTCTCATTACTCATTTCAACTTCGAAAATATTTAACATCAAATTGAAAAAATGAAAAGAGTTATAACATTTTTATTATTTATCTCTTGAATTTTCATTTCAACTAATTAGGCACTTTAATGATTAATTTAATGGGAAAATTAACCTAATACCTCTTTAAAGCAAACTATTTACATTTATATACTCCTTTACATTTTGTACCTCCATATTATTAAAATTTTATTCCCCTAATATGAAAATTCGCGCGTTAATGTCATGCTAACGTCAGCACCTGCTTGTATGATATACCAATAAAATATACATATAGCAACAGGGTATCACAGATGATTAAGCTCAATCATATATGATATCGATATGGTATAAATATAGAGACAGAGTATATAACAAATATATTTTCTACTAATTTAGAGTTTAATAAAAAAATTATTTGTTTCTTATTTATTTCTTTAAAAAAATCCTATCTACCAATTGGGTATCAATATACCACCAGAGTATCATAAAAGACTAGGCTCATTATATATGATACTGCTATGGTATATATATACGGTCAGCGTATATTTTATAGTATTTATGCTGACATCAGCACGCGAAATAACAAAGGATAAGTGGGTAGAAAGGTAAATAGTTTGGCTAATAGGTACATTAAGATAAATAGTTTAGATTGGATCTATTAAGGGTAAATAATTTCAAATTAGGTTTATTTTGTGTACTTTTTTCTAATTTAATTAATTAAGCTCTTGTAGTATTGATGATGAGTCATTAACCAATAGAAAAATTATTAATTGATTGAAAATGATTGATTCTTTTTTTCTTGTTTTTATTTGTTTATTTAAATTAATCCTCAATTATTGATTCTTTTTTTCTTGTTTTTATTTGTTTATTTAAATTAATCCGTTTTTGTTATTGTACTAATCTTTCCTGCCAACTGTGACACGTACACCAACTAATTAAATTAATCATGATTAATTATTTAATTTTCCATAAAACTGTTTCATAATGAGACAACAAAAACAGTAATCTTTTGTTTTTTTTTCCCTTTAACTAATCCCTTTTAATTATTATATTAAATAATTTTTCCGCTAATCGTGACACGTAAACCTACTAATTAAATTAATCATGATTAATTATTTGAATTTCAACTAAACTTTTTGGTATTGACACGACAAACACAGATGTAAACAATAATCATTATATTAATTATCCTAAATTATGTCACGAATTTAGGGGTGGTCATAGAAACCGATCCAAACCGAAGAACCAAATCAAAACCAATCATTCTAACTATTTCTTGTTTTGAATGGATTGTTGTCACTTTTTCTCCATTTTAAATGTATCATTACTTTTATTTTTGTGTATAGTTTATAACCGAATAACCGAACTAAATCAAATCAAAACCAATAACAACCAAACCGACAAATATATATTATAATTGAGTTGGTTTGATTTTGAGAATTTAAAAACTGAATTAAGTTGATTTAATTTTAATTTTGATGAATAACCGATCCAAACTAACTCGTGGACACTCCTCACCACGATAATTAGGATTATTACCTAGAACATGGTTAAAATAATAAAAGAAAGTACAATTTATTTCATGTTAAGTAATATAGTATTTTGTTTACAATAATATTTTGCTATTATATATTTTTTTTAAATTCAAAACAAATAATCTTAATATAAGCTATATTGTCAAACTTTTTCAATAATAATATTTCATTGCAATAATCATGTTTTTAGCAAAATCAATGTTTCATGTTAAGTAATATTTACATTTTTTTTTACAATAATATTTTGCTATTATATTTTTTTTAAAAAATCAAAATAACTGATATTCTTATGGGTGAGTTTTAATTTTCTTTATTCAAAAAGCAACTATTGGATAGACTCAAAATAAATCCAAGTGGATACCTTTTTTTCTTTTTTTTTTTGTTATAACCATATATTATTTTCTAAGTTTATTATTTCTATTCATTTATCAGAAATTCGCCACATATTAATCTTTTAGTATATAGTGAATATCCTTCAAATTTTAGCTTCCTAAAAATTAAAACAAATAAATCTAAATACTCTCAAATTATGAATCCCTTATCCAACCTTCAAATAATTAATTAAGCCACACTAATCAAAAACCACTTGATTATGTACTGTTGTTGAGCCACAATAATTTAATTTATTTTTTATGCTATTAGTATTATAATATAAAACTCATATTATTCATTTTTTCTCTCACAAAAATTGCATTTATGAATTAAAAAAAACAAAAAAAAGATAATAAATTTCTCAAACAAAGGGATTGGATGAAACAAATACAATTTTTTCTTCAAAATTACAAGAAAATTAAAGATACAATTGCTCTATCAATTAAAAGATACAAAACAAAAAACTTGACCTTCCTAATTAAAAGTAAACTTAGGGAGTGAAAAATAAAATACAAAATAAAAAGAAATAAATTTTGAAATATAAAAAAAAAAATTATAGAGCCAAGCATGTGACTTGCCTAAGAGTTGAATTTCTTCAATATTTCATCCTCTTTTTCTTCTTCTTGATTCTTTCATCTTCAAATAACTTTCTGAGAACAAAACATAAAAAAAATAATGATAATTCTTAATTTCTAATATTTCCATAAACTTAAAAAATATATTTTTTTTGAATTAAAGATGTTAAAAATTTAAAAGAAAATAAAAAAATGAAGAAGGACAAAGAAGAAGAGGAGGAGATAAGAGTTTGAGTAGCAAAACGGTGGAATATTTATAAGAGAAAAAAAGTGTTTTTATTTTACTTTTTCTTTTTTTATTTTTTATTTTTTATTTTTTATTTTTATTTTTATTTTTGTTTTTATTTTTGTGGTGGAACACAATGAAAGCACATCAATAAATACATGCATAATATATGCCAACTGGATACCTAACAAATTAAGTGATAAGATTAAGAATATTTTAGTAATAATAGTCTATCACATGCATATTCTTTATATTATATTTGTTAATAACAATGTTATTGGAGGATGTTTGGGCGTACCTTGACTATATTCTTAGATTTTAATAATTATTTATTTATAAATAATAATAATAACAATAATATATTTAAGGTAGAATGTACATGAATCTTATCACTATCTCATAATAATTATTTATTTATAATTACATAAATATTAAATATTAATTTTATCTAAGTTTCTTGGTTATTGTCCTGAATGTGTTATCAATATAAGATAACTTCAAGTATGTAAAAGAGTAAATGTTTATTATTATTTTTTATAAATTAGGAACGAAATCATTTCGAAGAAGTTAGGGGTGCCTTCTGTGATAGATAAGATGAGGGAAGCAAGACTTTGATGGTTTGGACATGTGCAAAAACGAAATGCCGACGCTCCTATACACGAGATGTCGAATTTAGAGGCTACGCGGAGGGGTAAAGGTAGATAAAAAAAGTATTGGGGGAGGTGATTAGACAAGATATGTCGCATCTTCATATCACCGATGACATGACCTTAGATAGAAACGAGTAGAGATCGCGTATTAAGGTAGAAGGTTAATAAGTCTAGTAGGGGTAGGATGATGTCTGGCCTTGTGTTATATATAGTAGCTTATAAATTAGTAGAATTATTCGTGTCTTTATATCTTATGTTGTTATTGTCCGTCTTATATATATTTGTTATTTTTATTGTATTAATGTATTATCATTTGCTTTCCACTTTAGTCATTTTCTTTCATATCTAGTATCTTCTGCTTTTGGGTCGTGATATTTTTTAGACGAGTGTCTTCCAAAAACAGTCTCTCTATCTCTATGAGGTTGTAGTAACGTCTGCATATATTTTACCCTTTCCAAACCCCACTTGTGGGATTCCACTAGATATATTATTGATGTGGATCATCCAAGGCACATTAGCATAGCGTACTCCTCTTGTTCAAATCGGGGTTTGAAACCAAACTGAATATATTATTGTTGTTGTTTATGTTAAAATTTCAACCCCACCTATTTTATTCATTTAATTTCCTCATAATATATGTTTTTTTATTTTTCACTTGATATCTAATAATATTTTATTAAATTCAAATTTACATCACGTAAGATCTATTAAAGAAAAAATCATTCTTTTTTAAAAAAAAATCTATTCCCATAACTTAAATTCAGGATTTTTAATCCAATATATGTCATAGAATATGTGATAAATAAAAAACATATTTAAGGTTAAGTGGGAATCTGAGGAAGCCAATGTAAAAGAAAAGACAGAAAAACAAAACTTTGGCCTACTCAGATCAACTTTTAAAAGTTAAAAAGTGATAATTATTTTTTATTTTAAATATATATATACACACTTGCTGAAAATTCTGATTAAGAAAGATACGTAATATTTGTTGAATTCTTATCTAGGCTGATCTTTTTATAACTATCATTATTTAAAATTATATTTTATTATAGCATCAGTTTTTGAAAATTGATTTTTCATAATATATTATTGTTATTCATATATATTCTTTATAACAATTTATTACACTATATTCAAATAAAAGATGTTAAATATAAAGAAGTTTGAGAATATTCTTACATTCCAACATTAAAATATTTTAATATGGTGGTGTAACAATCCATCTTAATATGAAAAGTTCTATATCGGTGAAATATAGAAGAAATGTTGGATATATAAATAAACACATCTTATATATTAGTGATGCATTTTAAAATCGTGCGGACTTAGGCCCAAAATGAATAATATCATTAACATTTGGATAGTTATGGAAGGTTATCGTTAAATTTGATTATTATAAATAAGGAAAAAAAGAAAAATATTTGAGTTGGTCATCAACTATATTATTTGGTCTTAGTCTTGGTGGTGGGGGATTCAATTATGACTTAGGATAATTATTTTTTGTGGGGTCCTAACCCACCCACCCCCATGTAGGATAATTATAAAGATTCAAATCAAAGATGAATCTTTAATCCACTAAACAAGAAACAAGATTGGACAATTCACAATGACTTTTTAGGCCAACTTAATTTAATTTCATTAATTATTTACCTTGTGACAATTGACTAACTATATTTTCTTGCATACTAAATTCCCACTTCACAAAAAAAAAAATTAAATTAAACTCTATGACACACTATAATTAGGAAAAGAAATATTTAGTGACAACATGTTTTTTCAATCAACAATTAAGTTAATATTATTATATTCAGAGTCATTAAAGTCTTTTTTGTTTTGTTTTTTAAGGTATCCCCAACCCGACAAGCCAAGGACTAATTCTCTGCAGATTTGAGCTCCATTTAAGAATTTACCGTTGGCCAATTGGTTGCTGCATGTACAAGGGTGGGATCGAATCCCCGACACTTGCTTAAGCAACCTAGTGAGCTAATCACTAGGTCAACCAAGTTCGATTGAGTCACTAAAGTCTTTAACGATATTTGTATAGAATAATAGTTATAACTATTCATATTATATTATAATCATAAAATATTTTTATTTGCTGTATCGAATTAAGACATAAAATCCCCACCATATTATGAATTTTCATCAAAATATTGTTTTTTCTTTACTCCTAATAATTAATTTATTATTATCATTATTATGAAAATGATTATGTTTAACCCTACATTTTCTTTTTTTCTAGGTGGGGACATTTAGCTTTTGAATAGGTTCACTAAGTGCGCATGCCGGCTGAAGAATTAGAGAGTTTAATTTCTTTTTGATATTTACTCGCACTCAATATTTATATTCAACTATATAATAAAAAGTTAAAAATATAGTAAGAATGTATTATTTAATCATAGTTAAGTAATAAATATGTGTCCAATAGATACGTAATTTGTATTTATTAATTTGGTATAAACACCAAGTATAAGTAAGATTTTACTGTTAGTGTATTATACGTTAAGAGAGAAAAAACTATTTTCGCAATTATGTTACTTATTAATGTAGTAGTAATAGGTATATGATATATCTCTATGACTCTTGCATTTTGTTTAACTAGTCTTTGAGCACGTGCGTTGCACGTGAATTCTGTATTAATTACAACAACAATAACATATCTAGTGAAATTCCACAAGTGGGGTCTGGGGAGGATAGAATGTACGCAGACCTTACCACTACCTCATAGAAGTAGAGAGGTTGTTTCCTGGGAACCCTCGTCTCAAAAATCCATACGCAGAATAAACTAGATATGGCAAAAAGTAATAGAAAGGGGAAAAGCAAGAAGAAAAAGAAAAAAAATAAAAAATAAAAAATTTTAACACATAAGCAACAAATAATGACATACATATTGTAAAACTCTTCTACTCATCTACCCTACTAAACCCCATGACTAGGTAACCACCTTATCTAGGGTCATGTCCTCAATGAGATTAAGTTCGGCCATATCATGTCTAATCACCTCCCCCCCCAGTACTTCTTTGGTCTACTTCTACCCTCTGTGTAACTCCTAAAATCAACCTCTCGTACCTCCTCACAGGAGCATCGATACTCTTTCTCTGGTCTACCCCTCTGTGTAACCCCTAAAACCAACCTCTCACACCTCCTAACAGGAGCATCGGTACTCCTTCTCTGCACATGTTTAAACCATCGCAGTCTCGCTTCCCTCATTTTATCTGCCACCGGAGATACCTCTAGCTTCTGTATTAATTAATCCTAATAATTTAAACTAAAATATTAGAATGATGCAATATACAAAACTCAATGGATATATCCTAAGTCGATTCAAACGCCTTATATAAATGAATGTAAGATGATTAGATATTGTTTGAACACCTAAATTTAATTATGTAAATCAATTGGCAACCAAATATTCAACTTGACAATTTTATGGCTTTTTTTTTAGATTACAACAATATTGTCTACATGTGAATATGACCAATGTCAGCTCAAAGTGCAAATAATTCATGTATAGAAGATTCTATCTTATCTTCACGATATTGTAATTTAATTTCCTCTATAGCCACATGAATATTAAAAGGATGTTATCGAATGAAAGCACTATGTATCAAAGTAATGTAGATATTTGTTCAATACATATATATCTTTCTTTGAATGACTGATATACTATTATCAATTTCATAATGTAAGTTGTAATAAGTAATAGTTATTTATGAAGAGACTCTTAAAATATATAATTAAGCACATCAAAGATAAAACAAAAGATAAGAATGAGTATAATCTTACTCGAATATTTTCAGCAAACACATGAAATCCAGCAAAATGGTAGGCTTGAAAGACAAATTTATGATAAAGAGAATTGACACAATATATTAAAGCGAGTGGAACTCTTTGTTATCTTCAGTTACAAAGATTTTCATTTGTTATGCATACTTCCTCATTTCTATCATTTAAATCGTATTTATTATTGTTGGATGAGACTAAATGAAGGTTGAAATACTGTACATTGTAATTTAAAAATTAAATATTTCATATAAAAGATAGTCAATAAATTAAAGAATGTATATACATAAATAACAAATATCATGTGCCCTCATTTTGTATTGAAGGCAAAAATAATCTTAAGAAATTGAATAGACTACAATAAATCCAATTTCTCGTTAAAATAATTTACTAACCTACTAGAGGAATTAAAATAAGGATTAGGGAGACATTAATTAAAAAAGGTAAATAAATTACAATTCATTGAACTTTAACTGATTCAAAAAAAAGAGAACGTGTCTTAAACTAATTAAATTTTCTTATTTACTAATATCATATCATACTAATAAGATGATTTTTACAATGTTGATATAGGGTAGTAGTAAAACGTTAATCCAACTTTTTACTTTCAACTTTAGACTGTTATTAAATATAATTAACTTTTTAAACTTTTCAACTTTGAAAATAAGAATAATAAGACTATATAATAACGTAGAAATTTATTTATTGATATTTAATTACTTAAATTATGACTTAGTGTAGGGACAAAATAGTAATCTAACTTTTGCCTAACATTCTTCCCGCTTTTAGTTACATACTAGTTTTGAATATGTGCATTGCACGTGTGTCACGTGTTCAAGGTTACACTTATGTAGCACGAAATCCTTGCTCTCTTATAGTTGATTAAGTCTTTATCCTGACAAATTTCGAATTCTTAGTTTGCTATCGTAAGTTAATTCTTTGTTAGAGAGAGGATCATGAGAAATATATGGATGAGATTGTATCATGATAAAACAAATATTTCTAATTCTTTGTTTACTGTTGTAAGATCGTTCTTCTTGGAGAAGATGTGAAATAAATAAAACTTTGATCATGTAGCTCTTTTCTTTACCTGCTCTTCGATCTATGTTTCCTCTTAACCTTGTCTATTCGATGCTAAACCTGATGGCAATACATCATCCTAATTGTACTCCAGTTATTGGAGGAACTACTGTAACTTTTGCAAACTTAATCAATAAAGGAGAAGCAGAGAGACTTAAGATGGAGAAGATAGAAAATTGCAAACCTGACAATGTTGTAGTTGATTGCACGAGGAAAAAGAGAAACAGGTTCATGAGAAATAAGAATCTTATTTAGGTGATTTATATAGAACAATTTTCCAATAATGGGGAAATTAGTACAAAAAATAAACAGACGACTGTTATGTTGAGGTTTAATCACATTTTTGAGTAACCATACAACTTCCAGTGATCAAACCATTTATATTTGTAACTGAAAAAAGTTCAGCCATCATGAGTTCTTTCTTTGTAATTGCACCATCCAATTTAATTAATGCTTAGAAACAAATTTAAACAACATACGATTCTGAAAGTTATATAGTTGCTGAAAAAATGTGATTAAACCATAAAATGGAGACATCAGTTTAAGACGTTACATTGTAAAACATAACTCCAATGCTAATTGCTAATTAAGGTGTAAATGCACCAATTATTTGAATCTATTATTTTATTGGCTCATTACATGGCTGACCATTTCAAGAGTTTAAACATTTTATTATTATTCCATTTAATAATTAAATACATAATTTGTGTCTTTTTTTTAAGGTGGAGTAAAATGGTAATCCAACTTTGAAAGTTAGAGCTTCCCACTTTTAATAATATATGATATCATATGATGATGGTATGATACGATATATTGCATTGTTTGACTAGTCACAAAATTTTAAGGAGAAAGACTTATTTTATACTCTCAAACATGTCATGTCATTTCTGTACTCGTAAAATGTCAATACAGAAAAAAGCACAGTAGAAGAACCTCGAGTATTGGATGATTGAAGACTCAAATCGTTCAACGTATCGTGGATTGACTCAAGAGTAATGAGGCTAGTCTTCCCCCGCCCCACGAATGGGAGGGGTGGTGGAGGTTCTCAACTACTACGCCTCGATCCCAAATGAGAAACGAAAAGGTTAACAACACTACAAAGGCAAAAAAAAAAAAAAACTAGATGATTGAATGTATAGAATGTCATGCATTTAACAATAGCTGCAGAACCAAAAACAAAGCTATGAAGCTATAAATTTTCAGCTAGTAATACAATTCACTCACTGTGTTTTCTTGTATACTGAACATCAAAAGAATCTGTAACAACCATGTATATAACACTTGAGCAATATTGCTGAAACACCAACTTCTTCACGACGATTCAACGAATCAAAGATTTACACTTCTGAAGAGATGGTCTTGTATTGTATGTATGGACTGCAATAAAACTTGCCACCAAGCCTGTATGTATGTATGATCTACTATCACTATGTATGAAGTTCTGTACGTCTTAATCAACACGTCTAATCTGTGTACATTGATCCCCCCAGTATGAACATGTCAATCTCAGCCCAGCTAGAAACAGTGTAGAGAACACCAGAGAGCTTGTTCCAACAAGTTGAGTCTTTTGCACCATAAATCTTCTGTTTCTCAACAATGCCACGAGACAGCGGGGTAAAAGAAACACCAAAATGATTCCCAACTCTTATCAGATTTGGGCTTGGTTTAAGCACTATGCCAATATCTGCTTGCAGCAAACAAAGCAAATCACTCATGGTATCCCCAACCTGAACTGTCAGATTCTTTTTGTCATTGCTGCAGTTGTTTAGAATTTCACTGAAGGTTTGGACCTTGTCGAAGGGGCATTCAACTTTCTTAACAATCACACCAGTGGATAGATTTTCTTCAAATATAAACTCATTCGCATGCACATTTACAACATCCAAACCTCCTGTTCAAAAACAAGACAAGAAAAGGAAAGATTTTTAGAGAGACTGTCAACCTTAACTCACAAGGTATGGTGCTCGGACTCTATAAGGAGACAGCAAAAAATTATACCGAATAGGGAAGGAAAGGAGGCGGAAGCAGTAGTAGATGTAATGATTAAAGAAAAGCCATATGGTCATTTGGCAGCAACTTTATCAGAATACTATGTTGTCAAACAAAAAATATAATCGATGGCCATATGTTTCGACAAAATCCATTTTTCAGAAGTTCTCATCTGCAAGAATGTACCTGATGAAAAGGCAGACCTTATAAGGTCCGCGCACCAACAACAGGAGAGGATATGAATGTCTGCATTCAACTGTTCATTTGTTACTATGCTCTGGAAAAAGTTTTTACAACCATCCTGGAGAACCATCATCTCCCCAGCTCGCTTTATGTCTTCGAGTTTCAAACCTTTCAATGCTCCAGATTCACTCACTCTCTTATTAGCTCTTTTCTCAAAATCTGAAAGCTTCTCAAGTGCTTTACGCAGCCTTTCGTAATCAAGTTTGTCAGCTGTGAAGTAGGAACAAATTATTCGAAATCAAATTCATTTCAACTGCACTGACAATATCCTACACCATTGAAAGGCTGAACAATAGCAAAATAACAAGAATGAGTGTTTTACCTTTTTCAGTGAGCAACAGTGTGTCTATGCATTGCTCATATTCTTCGGTATACTGCTTACCGATATCCTCCCATGTACTTTTAAGATCTGCTGACAACAGTCGACCAAGTTGATTGTCTGGTTGATTTTCACCAGATTTTGGAGCTGATATAAATGAAAGTTCTGCCAAGACAGCTGAAGAATCAACAACTGTGCATGTCAAATCAAACTTGAAGAACATCACAAGCCTTTCTTCAGCAAGATTGTGCTCTCTTGATATAGGGATGACAGATTTCTGATCAAGTGGCTGCGCAAACAGGAAGCCCAATTCAAGTTTCATTGCTTGTTGATAAACCTTCTCAATGATGTTGATCTCGGCGCATGTCAAAGAGACGCTTAGTTGGTCCAACCACTTCTCATTTTTCTTAGCCAATGCCTGTATTCATCTGAAAAGACAAGTGAGCAAGTGCAGTAAAAGTGTGTCACATTTTGTTAAAACTTAAACCAGCTGAATTCAGACAAGCCACAAACCTCGAACATTTCAGAAGCATAATTTTCAATTATTGCCTTGTATGGATGAGTTGGTTCCCCCTGAAGATACACTAGAAGCTCCTTACCAAGGTAGACATAAAGCCTCATGCAAGGAATAATAGCACCAAGGATATAAGCTGGCAACTTAGTTTTCTCATACTGCGTTGCAGCATTTACTCCTTGAATCTTTCCTGAAGCTGTAGCCTTTAAGAACTCTGTGTACTTGAGCGTTCTGGGGTTGAGAGCAGACTTCTCGACAATATCAGAGCCAAAATCCTAAAAGTGTCCGTAATTTATGAAAGCAAATGGGAAATTTGAAGGTAATAATTAGAAATACTTTGATGTATAGCACTTTAAATGTGATATCATAAGAAAAAGAGATAATGATCAAAAACACACCAAAATATCATGTTTTTGCGAGTTTTCTATCCGAACTATCATGTGTGGTGGATCTGCTCCAATAACTATCCTACAAGAAAGCCACAGTTCTCTGACTATACATATAATTCAGTCCTATACCCATTGTTGACATCTTTTCGTCTTCCTCCCTGTCCTTATTTCCACTATATTTTTTCTGGATTCTTCGACAATTCTACTTATATACTCAAGACATCTTATGTGCCCAGTAAGCCCTCTTCTTACAGCACATCCTAAATGAACTATCTATTTGACCATGTTGAGTCCAATTGCTTATAGATTTTTCTAGGCATTTAAGCTTTGCATGTCAAGAGTATTAGTTAGACTCGATATAAAACTATGAAACTATAGAGAAACAAACTAACTAAAGGTGCTATTAGCCTAATATTATATTTAATAAGCAGCAAGCAAGCAATGACAGACAAGTTATATATCTCACTTGAAAGGTGAACAAGAGAAAGAACATTATATCTCACTTTAAAAAACTCTTCTTGCGAATTGGATTCTCTAACGGAATCCATCTGCATTGCCCTGAAGACATACTTTGCATCATCATCATCAGTATACTGTTCTGCAGCTTCATACCTGCAACACATATTTGGTGTTTTGTAACTTTCCATGAACTTCATAGACAGAACAAAAATATCAAACAACTTATACTAGGTAAAACAAGTTCATTCACAACCAAAAACTCAACCATTTATCCTAATTCCTAAATTTATCAGCATCAACGCGGAGTACCAAAACCAACTAGACCCGAAAAATCCTGCATCATCTTATGACAAGAAAATCAAGATATCTTTTCCAATGAGATCCCAAAAACCAATAATCTTCCCCCATAAGTAACCATTCGACACTCGGGTAAAGAAAAGATGGCAGAACATAATTTTTATTTCTTGCATATTCTGATTGGAAATACAATCAACCAATTATGTTTCAATCCTAAATTAGTTAGCATCTATACAAAAAATTCCAAACTGAATAAACTTTACTAAGACTTCAAGAAATGTATGTCATTTCAGCATTTTGATTCAACAAGAATAGCAACTTAACTACTTTATCTGCGGCTACTGAAAATGGGAACTCTAAATTCAAGAAAACACCTAAACTATCACATTTACGCGAATTATCTACCATCCATTATACCATTTTCCGACACAGGCCTATCATCGATTGAAGACAAATATTTGGCCAACTCAACATGGATATATATTTATGACCATTAACTCAAAACACACCTAAACCATAACATTTTCGGGAATTACATATCTCAACTATCCAAACACCATTTTCACTCCTATTGTTGATTAAACATAAATATTTGGCCAACTCAGCATCAAGTCATATTTTTTACCATTAACTCAAAAATCAACTCAATAAATAAAAAACAAATAAAGAACTCTTACGCTTTAGCAAATGCTTTGAAGTAGTAAGGATCATGAGCTATGTAACTCATGAAAGTTTCCATTTTAAGAGTCCCAGAAGCCATACCAACAACAAATGGAGTGTAAAGTGCAAGACTTGACTTTTTCTTGACCTTGAACCAACATTTTCTTGAAATGTACATTTCTTCCTCTCTGGGTATATTCTTAGCTGACTCCATTGTTGAAACAATGGAGAAAAATGGTGTTCCTGAAAAGGGGTTTTGTGGATGATCAAGAAAAAATGGTTCTTGGAGGAAAAAATGAAAGTTCTTGAAAGCAAAAAAATGTGTTCTTTTTGGAATTTGGAGAATTGATGTACTATATATAGTAAGGAGGAGGGAGATAACCGCTCGGGTGCCCAAAAAAAATGTGACAAAAAGGTGGAAGGACACGAGATAAAATAAAAAATTTCTCCGTCTCAACATAAGTATTTTTTCAATCTCGTGAATCAACTTAACTAACGTTGAAGTTGCATTTTTTAAGAAAATTATATGAAAAATGTTAGATGTTGTAGGTTTGTATGTTAGTAATATGATGAAAAAAATATGATTTGAATTGAATTGTTGGAATTTCGAGAAGCGAAAAATAATGAAAAAAATTAATGGGGAAATATTTTAGTGTATATGAAGAAATTATGTAATTTCTTTTAATTTGAATCTATCTGGATATTGATGATGGTCAAAATGTGTGTGAGCTGTATATCACTATACGACAATATTTGAATGAAATTATTGTCGATGAAAAACATGAATAAGATTTGAATTTAGTAGAAAGGAAAGTGTTATGTTTTATCTTTCAAAGGAAAACGTTATGTTTTATGTAATTTCTTTTAATTTGAATCTACCTGGATACTAGTGATGGTCAAAATGTGTGTGAGTTGATCTGTATGTCACTATACGACAATATTTGAATGAAACTGTTGTGAATAAAAAACATGAATAAGATTTAAATTTTAATAAAAAGGAAAACTTTATGTTTTATCTTTCAATTTGAATCAATTTAGATATTGGTGATATTCGAAATGTGTGAGAGTTAATTTGCGGATCACTTTAAGGGTGTCTTATTATGTAGTCATTTTACTTAATACTATATAATCAAAGTTTTGTGTACTTTGTAATAGTCGACAAACTAACATATACAATAAATTATACATATAACATTGAAGATTATAATGTAGTGACAACATGCAAGAAAAACATTTTTTACGTATATCGATTAAACATATTTATTATAAGGTTGAAGCAAATAGATGTGACTCATATTAAGTTCGTTCAAATGTACATATCTAAGTAATTGTTCTTATGATCCTCATGCATAACACGTTTGGATGCAAGGTGATTGCATATGCCTCCATACAGCTTAGGAACCATGAGAAGAATTATCCGACACATGATTTGGAATGAACAATAGTGGTATTTGCACTTTAAAATATGGTTCAAAAGTTGTTCAACCACCTATATATAAGATTTGGAGGACATTGAGCAATTCTAAGAATTCCAAAAGCGTTGCTGAAAGACCTACTATCCGAGGCGAATCTAGAGTGAATCCGCGGATTCAACTGAACCTATTGCTTTTGGATCAATCATGTATACATATGCACAAAAAGGAAAAACATATACTAAGATCATACTTATGTTGAACTTATTGACTTTGGATCCTGGATTCGACTCTGTCTACCACCTTTCATCCCCGAACCAGTTGTTCTTCTCCTTAGGTCCTGTTGGCCCTGCTTCGCCATAAAGTTCAGTTGGAAATAGCTCGACGAGGTTCTCCACTGATAATCTGAAAAAAGATGGAAGGTGTTTGATTATCTCGTCCACTTCATATCCTGATTTGTACTCGATGGTTGGACCCCATTCCCTCATGTACTGTAACCATGGCGGTTCAACGACAGTTCCTTCTCCAAGATATTCAGCAGCAATGATTCGATACTTACTGCTAGAGTCTACATAGTATTTGCTTTTGTCACAATCATTCCTCACTCCAATACCAAGTTTTGTATTGCCTTGAAGGTAGCATCCGGGATGTGGGTAACTCGAGTGGCCATTTCTTGATGAATATACGATTGACTTATTCCCCTCGATGAACTCCAAATCACGAACATCAACCCATTCACCACCACTATGTTCCGAGAAGTATACACTATAGAGCTCCCCTGAAAAGTTGCTAATACGAAGAGTATAATGCTCCCAATCACAGACGTGTTCGCCTACTCTATTCAGGGAAAAATTCATGAAACCTACTTTGAGTGTAGCTGGACCATTGAAAGGGCAAAAGATCCACATTGCGAGTGTAAAGTGCAAGACTTGACTTTTTCTTGACCTTGAACCAACATTTTCTTGAAATGTACATTTCTTCCTCTCTGGGTATATTCTTAAATGTCAGTGAACGTTCCTCCTTCCGCCGGTTTAACATGAACATAGAGCTCGGCAGTCTCAATTTTACCACATTTAACAGTTTGTCTATTTTCAGCATCTTTACTAGGCAAATCAAGCCAATATTTCCCATCATTTAGTCCACCTGCTGGCAAGTTTGAGCCTTTCGCGTCAATGGCAATACCATTTTCCTCACTGTCTTTAAATAGAAGAGCTCCATTTGTGAAGAACCATGGAACAGATGAGGGCAAGTAAATTTCATCAGGATGGAAGTAAACAGTAGGTCCATAGTGCTTAATGAGAGCATGGACCTGCTCAAGATTAGGCATTGCATGTAGAGACGAGTCGAGATTCTTCAAACATGCAATGGTGAGATCATCCCCTATAGTGAAGCTCGTACTGCAGAAAAACGTCCCAACCGAGACCCCTCTACATAACATGCCCCTCTTGCAAGGTCTAGTTTTCCAAACTTGAAACTGACTCTTTGAGAAAAATTTTGAACTAAAAACAACTTCACAAGCCTCACAACTCTCTGTTAAATCAGCACGGACACATCTAACTTCATCAAGATTCGGTTCATTAGGCTCAGCAGTAGCCACAAAGCCCATTGCTTTATAACCAAAAGGTGCATTTGGAAGCCAAATGTAACCAACTTCCTTAAAAAGAGCGTTCGTGTTATAAACTAAAGTGTAGTTCATTGGCTTTGCAAGAGCAGGAAGCTTGGAAGTCGAATCTTGAAGCAATGTTTTCGGCTTCAAATCTTTGACAGCAAGAACATAGCCTGTTATGTTCTTCTCACCATCTGGCTGACAGTAGTGGCCAACAACCGAAAATCCTTGTGGAATTTCATCTGGTTCATAGAATGAAATCGATTTTGATTTTCCAAACAATGGAGTACAACTCCAAATTTTCTTAAACTTAGTGATTTGAACAGCTTCAATTTCACCTAGGCATATTTTCCCTTCAGCAAATCCTTTACCTACACAAAGACAATATTCCCATTACAGCAAAACTGAGAAATCATAGCAAAAGTTTACTGTCAAAGTGTTTGTTTTCAACCCCTTCTCTCCGTTCTTTCAAAAATACTTGATTCTCATGTTCCTCGAACTCTTCAAATATGCAGACAAGTTCATGTTGGATCCTCCAACAGTATTGTGCTTTGGAGGATCGCACATGAGTGGAGCAACAATTTTGGAGAGTTTGAGCAACATAGCTTGATACATACGATGTGATCGAAAGCATGAATACTCACCAATGGTGACCATATTCACTACGTTTGGATGCAAGGTGAATACTCACCAATGGTGACCATATTCACTTGAGAGAGATTGTTGCCACATAAAAATGTGAACTTTACAACTACGTCTAAATCTCAAACAAGTTAGGTCGGCTATATACTATATGAAACCTCGTCGATCATAGTTCCCTTTAAAATTATCTCAAGCCAATATCATACAAAGTTAAAATACTACAACTAGAAGTTATTTTCTACTGGAATAAAAATGTGAACTTTACTAACATATACTCCCTACATTTCAATTAATTTGTCTTACTTTCCTTTTTAATTTGTTCCAAAAAGAATCTATCTTTCCGTTCTCGGCAACTCTAAGTTAGTGTACATTCTAAGTATCTTTAGTTTAAGACCACGCAATTCAAAAATATCTCCTTAAACTTCATGTCAAGTCATAACACAGAAAATAAATCAATGTTTCATGTCAACCATCTACCTCGTAAAAATAGAGAGTCTGTTTCCGACAGACCATCAGATTGAACTGTAAATTACAAATACTAGAATTTATTCTTTTACTAGCATAAAAATATGAACTTTAGTAACAAATAGATAACTATATTCATTTTTTAGACCAAGTCAGACAAAATCAACTGAAAAAACAAAATACAGATCTTCTGTAATCTCATTTAACAGCAGAAGAAGAACACTTTTTTACCAAACAAAAACATCAAGAAAATACCTTGAGGCCAGTGTGGAATTGGTGAAGGCAAAGTAAACCTCTGTGGTTCAATTTCAATATGGTTGTAATCAGTAACACTTTCCCAACAACCACAATCCCTCCCAAACATTTCTTCTTTATCACAAAAAAAAATTAATTTTTTTAAAAAAAAATCAAGAAAAGACTACAAACAAAACCCCTCTAAAACCCCACAAAATGTTTTCTCAAGATTTTGCTCTCAGCTCACCAAAAAAGTTTTTTTTTTTTTTCAAAAAAAACTTTGATTCAATAAACAAGGACAAGTACAGAAAAACAGCAGTATTTTCTCTAATTTTTGTTTTGGGGGAGATTATACATAAGAATTATTAGGAAAGCTTCAATTTTTATGAAAGATTTTACTTTTTTCTTGAGAGCAATAATACTGGGAAGACCAAAAAAAAAAAAAGGAAGAGACTGAGGGCAGCTTTTATTATCAGTGATGTTATATATTTTGTATAGATGTCTGTTGTTACATGGTAATTGGAGTTCTCTTTTTTTTTTTTCTTTTTTAAGTTTTTTAGTTAATTATTTTGGTCAACTGTCATTGTTTCTTTGGATTTTAATTTTTATGGGTATTCACTTTGGATTTCGATTATTTCTTTTTAATAAATTCAAAAAAAAAAGAAGCCTTTTAAAATTTTTCATCAATTGTCCTTTTTTGACATATTTACTCTCTCATTATTTTTTTAAAACTTATTAACCCGTTACATCATTATTTTTTAATAAATCAAAAATATATTTTTTTTGTTTCCCTCTTGACGTTCGATATCCATATTGGAGTCCAACTAAATCTGAATTGGCACCGAGAAATTCCATATTGGGGAGTAAAACACTCCCTAATAAAGACGATTTCGTACCCAAGAGACTCGAATTCGAGACTCTGGTTAAGAATGAAGGAGCATCATCTCAAATTCTCTAAATTTTAGACAATAATATATTGATAGTCACAAATATTATATTTGCGTAACTTTTTAAATAATTTAATTATTAATGAAAAACGATATTAATATAAATCAATTAAAAAATCTTATGAACTGATTAAAATTTATGAATGAATTTTTTTTAAATAATTCTACTGAAGGCTCAAATTCGAAACTTATGATTACAGCAAGTCAAAAGTTTGGTTTGAGCTAACACATTTATTGTGGACAAAGAAAACATGATTGAGACATTATTATTAATTTATTTATTTTGCTGAGTAGAAGGGTTTTTTAATTTTATATTTAATTTATATTCTTGAACTTGCAGTAACAAACAACTAAAACAGAAGTATGACTTATTCAACTAGGATATATTAAAAGCATATTCTCCTATATTATTGGACTGCTATGGGATAATTAAAATTATTTTATTTTTAATTAGATATTTTATGTTTGAATTTTGAGAAAGAGAAATATTTACAGGTTTCGCAGAAAAATATTTGATTAAAGGTTGAGGAATTTTCGCATATAGTCATTCAGAAATATTTTAATTGTGCTTCATAGTTATAGTGTGAATAATAACATTTTGTAATTATAGTTACACCAACATTTGTACAATTCATTGTATAATTCACAATTTTTTGTATAGCATTTATATATTTCGCTATATAATTGAAATTATTTTATTTTTAATTAAATATTTTATTTTGAATTTTGAGAAAGGTTTTGCAGAAAAATATCTAATTAAAGGTTGAGGAATTTTCACATATAGTCACTCAAAAATACCTTAATTATGCTCCATAGCTATATTTTGGGTAATTACATTTCATAATTATAGTTATAACAACGTTTGTATAATTCACGCAACATTTGTATACGTCTATATATGGTGATCGAATAATATAAAATTCAGTATGATGTGTGCTTATATATTTCTAAACCTTGATTATTGTCTAACTTTTTAATAATTGACAAAATTTGAAATTGTCATCTACCAATTTTCTCATAGAAAATGAAGAAATTCACAAATTATTATGATAGTAAGGATAAGAAAAAGACAATTCATTATTGGTGTCCAATTTTTTTTCAAATGCTTACTATATATATGAAAAAGACTTCTTTTTTCCTCTTCTTGATAAGGAATCGGCAATTGGTATTTTTTGCGTGAATATAACATAGATTTTATTGTAATATAATAATTCGCAAAGTATATAGGAGAGATAAATTATACTAAAAAATTTTAGTGCGATAAATTCAAATGAAATTTTAAATCTTAGATTATCCACTCAATCACGCTTACTAGTAAATAAAAATGACTATTTATATCTTTATGACGATATATTTGTATTAATTGTACCTTGTCTTAAAAGCATATTCCAAATTAGATCCATTTGCAATCACAATCCTAAATAGTTGAAAATTACCTAACACATATGATACATGCATTTGTAAATGAAAATGAATAAAGATAAACAATTCAAATTCAAAGAAGACTCAAACTCAAAATTGAAGATTTATCTTATTTTTTAAATAACTATTTAGTATTGATCCCCAACTCATTTCTTTTAAGAAAAACGTGAAATAATCATGATTTAAAAAATTCATTCCGAATAATTTGAAAATTTTATGCAAAAATATTAAATCTCAATTTTTCTAAGTTATTATTAAAAAAAAAAGGAAAAAGTACACAAAATACACTTAATTTAAAATTATTTATCCTTAATAGACTCAATCTAAACTATTTACCCTTAATAGACCCATTACCCAAACTATTTATGTTTTTGCCGACTTACGCCTTTTTATTTCATGTGCTGACGTCAACATAAATATTATGAAATATACTCTGACGGTATATATACACTATAGTGGTATCATATAAAAGGAGTTTAATCCTTTGTGATACTTTGATAGTATATTGATACCTAATGGGTATATAGAATTTTTTTTAAGAAACAAATAAAATAATTATTAAACTTTAAATTAGTGAAAAAGATATTCGATTATTCGTTATATACTCTATCGGTATATTTGTACCATATCGATATCACATTGGATTGAGATTAATCATCTGTGATACCAACCAACAGTGTTGACGTCAGCACACGAATTTTAATATTAAGGGGGCAAAATTTTAATAGTATGAGGTACAAAATATAAAAAGGTATATAAATATAAATAATTTATTTTAAAGGGTACAAACTTAGTTTTTCCTAAATATTAATCGACAGTCAGTTTTTTATTTATAAAGTTGGGCAAGATCAAATAAAAGATCATAGTAGTTTAACATTATCCAAAATATACTATTTGCACAACTGTTTAGAGTAAAATTCAAATAATAATATTTACGAAAATCAAAACTAAAAAATTCTATTCATCCAATGAGAAGTGTTTGGCCTCTACTCATCGGATTTTGCTGGTTGTTGATACCTGATAAATACATAAATAAATATATGGTTGAAAAGTGGCTATCTTTTGAATTTTGCCCCATGATTAGCCCAAAAAAGGTCAAAAACATAATCCAATAACAATAACATAATCTCACAAGTGAAGTTTATACGGATCTTACCAATACCCTATAGAGATAGAGAGATTATTTTTGGAAGACCTTCAACTCAAATATATCAGCCCCAAAAGCAAAATATACTAGATACAAAAACGTCCACAAGTGGGGTCTGAGAGGGTAAAATGTACGTACACATTACCACTATCTCATAGAGATAGAGAGGTTGTTTTCGGAAGACCCTCGTCTCAAAAGCATCAAGCCCCAAAAGCACACAAAATTTATAAGATGTTGAATCTAGAAAATTAGGGGATTTTTATGGAGATTTTTTAGGGTTTTTTCTTTGGTGTGTTTTGGACAATTCTAGTGTTCATTGGTTAAATTTTTCTGTTTGTGTTTAATATCTATTTTGAGGTTTTGGTTTGGGTAAATTAAATTTGTGCAGAGTCGTAAAGCTTTTTTAAAATGGAAGCTTCTTATGGAGATTTTTCAAAAAATCTCTACAGTTCAAATATGAGATCTTCTGGTGATTTAATTTTTGCTCTATCATTTGATATTTGGTATTCCTTTCGAGTCTTTCACCTGATTAATTTATATTCACACCACGCAATACTTGTTAAAGTAAAATTCTACCAACGTTTTAAATAATTTTAGGGCCCAATGAAACCCAAGGCTTTTGTAGTCATCTCTTTTTGGTCTCTCATCGGTCATCATTTAATATCTTGTACTTGTTTGGAGTTCCAACCTAATTAATTTAAATTTGTGCAGTCTAAGATTTATTAAAAGAGAAAACGCTCCTGACATATCAAAAAAAAAAACTATTCTTTCGGCTCAAAACTTAGATCCACAAATTATTATCCACGTTTGATCTCTCATTTGATGCGCAATATTCTTTTTGGAGCACCTATCTTATTAAACTAGATTCATATCGTATAAGGCTCACTAAAAAAGAAAATATATCATATCAAAATTTTCTTATTCTCAAAGCTCAAACCCAAGACCTCTTATTAAATGACGAAAGAATGATGTTCATATATACCATCACAATTCTTCCATAAATTTAAATTATATATATAAAAAAAGAAATTAATTATTTATCACATAAAATTAGTTTGCAATTACACACACTAAAAAATGAAGTAAGAAATTGAATAAAGAATTCATATACACTCATATACAATGAGGGAATTCATGAGGAAGAAGATTATATTTCTCTACTGATCAATTAAATTCACAAATATTTTCCATCTTGGCTCACCAATAATCTGCAGCAAATAAATAATCAATGTTTGATTTAAAAAATGCAGATAAATTAATATATAAATATTAATACATAGAAAAAAGTCAAGTTAGGCAAGCAATACAATATAGTAGTTCTTTGATATTTACTTTAAAATACAGTTCCTTAGAACTCTCACCAAGTAAGGTCGAAGATCAAGGTAGATATCGAATATTAGATGAAAAAATAATTAATATTTTTTTCAAAATATGAAATTTAATTTATAACTTAAAAATAATTAAGACATATTTACTTCGGTATTACTTATATTATTTTTTGATTCTTTAGAAATGGTGAATAGATGAGTGTCAGATTCTTCAAAATTATAATAGAATTCCCTAGGATGAGTTATTATTTTTAGAAAATTTGAACAATATAACATGCTATATAACATATAAATATTAGTTTTTTGTATATCAATGATATATATGTATGTACTCCTTCCATTCACTTTTACTTGTCACTATTTCACTTATCAAGGTTAAATGACCTTTGATCAATATTTTAAGATGTATTTTTTCATCATATTAATATGTGAAAGATTACAACTTATAATATTTTTCGTATAATTTTCAATCATCTAAATTTTAGATTTCAGACATTAAATTTGTTAGCTACTTCAACTTAACTTTAAAGTTTAGTCAAATTGACTTCAAAAAACGTAACAGTGGCATGTAAAGGTAAAGGGAAGGAGTATACATTAATTAAAGCTTACCATCATCCTTTTTGCCATACGACTTCAAGAAATAAAAAACCACACCTAACAAAATGGTAGCTAATATTCCTCCAGCTACAATTGCTACCAATTTTCGTGTACCATTTTTATATCCTTTGCCTGTCAAGGAAAAAAAATATATATTAATTTGATAATTTATGATTTTAAATTATCTTGCTCGAACTCTTCAGAAATGTCAATGAGTGTATGTCAGATCTTTCAAAAATAGTGTATTTCTTAAGGATCCAACACGGCTGCGACAACACTTTTGGAGAGTCAGCGCAACTTAGGTTTCAAACACCAATTAGAATTCCTTTTTTCATTGAAAAGACTCAAGAAAAGGTCAAATCAAATACCCCTAAAAGGTCAGACGATGAGTAAAATAACAATAACATATCCAGTGGAATCCCACAATAGGGGTCTGAGGAGGGTAAAATGTACTCAGACCTTACCTCAATGTGATAGACTGTTTCCAAAAAACCTCGATGACGAGTAAAATAACTGGATAAAATAATGAGTAGATAACTTACCTTCGTCTAGGTCATGACTAGAAATCTTATTTTTACCATAGCTATAACTCAAATAACATCCATCCAAATATATTTCTCCAGCTAAAGAATTTGGACATTCATCATGAACAATTTGCACTGCTTTGTTCACACATTTACCACAATCACAACCACCTAAATTGCCAACACATTGTGACATGACATGAACTTTCCCAATACTCAAATCACAAAATCCATTTCCATTCATTCCACAACTCTCAATTTCACCAAATGCATAGCTCATCTCCTCCCAAAAACTACGCGATTTCGCCCTTTTCTTGCTACATACCTGCATAGAAATAGCGCGTCCACTTATCACTTTTTGGTCATGTCTTTAAGAAATATACAATATCTTGGAGTTTCAAATTTCACAAATAAAATTCTACAATAGTGGCTATTTTTTAATTATGATTGTTGAAAAGGGACTATCTGTGAAATTTAATTGGTCAAGACTCAACAACATCCAACGTAAGACCAAACATCCACAATTAATTTGGAGATTGAAAAAACTTTTTTTCTCAAAAAAAAAAAGGAAAAACAGGTTTTTTTTTTTTTAATTTTGCAATCAAACATCATTAGAAAAAAAAAGTTCTTTCACTTTTTTTTTTTCAAAATCTAAAATAACTTCCCAAGGATTGAAAAAAAATTATTTTACCATTTTTGAAGATCAAATTCCACAAAAGAATTATGTGAATTTTGAAGAACTTTAAACTAACAATTCAAGAAAAAATTAATGTTATATTTCACATTTCTATAATTTAAAAAAAGAGAGGAGGTTGGGTCGTGTTGAACGACTAGGGTTTATAAACTATTACTTAACACATTTTAACTCAACAAATCTCAACCCACTCACACTCTGAAAGGGTCAAGTCATGATCCATTATCAATTTTTGACCCAACTCGTCGGTTTGCCACGTCAGCACTAACCTTATGAAGCATTCGAAGCTTAGAAATCTCTCTTTCTTCCTCTACTTTATAATCCAAGTAGCAACCAGAAAGTTGAACTCTAGCTGGAATTCTTTCACCACAAAAATGGCTATAAATGTCAACAAGTCTATTTGTGCAAATATGACATTCATTATAATTAAGGTCATTTCTACATTGAAATAATCCCACAATGGCTATTTTTTCATCCCCTCCATATGTCTCAAAGAATTTTGATTCTAAGGACTTATCAAGAAATTCTTGAAATAGGGATGAAACAATTGATAATTTTGAAAAATCATAATTTTGGAATGTTTGATTTTGAGTACATGTTGTGAAAACTAATTGGTGTAAATCTAGGTTAATGGTGTTAGAAGATTCGAACATAAAATTAAGAAGGAAAAGTTTGAGGAGGAATTGATAATGAAGGGAAGTTGAAAAATAATATCCCATTTGGGAGAATCAATTTGATGCTAAAAGTTTATTAACAAAATAATAAAGCTTAAGTATGTTGTAATATATAGACAAATATTAAGGTGTAGGTAGGAAAAAAAATTATCTATTAAATATTTAAAAATACATCGGTAAGAAAGTGCTCTGCTTTAGAGTGAATAAGCCTTTGACGCGCAATCACTGATGAAGCAAAAGTGGAAATATCTGCTTGAGTAGTGAAAACATCTGTGAGAATCTAATGCAACACCAACATTTAAGAGTTTGTATAATTAGGACGTAAGATTAGTTGAAAAGTAAAGTCGATGAGAATTTTTTTTTTATTATTTCTTGTAGGTCTAGAAAAATGAAAAAAGCTAGCTAGATGGTTATCGATTCAAAAATATAATCCATATAGATTTCAAAATAATTTTACAGATTCAACGATAAGAATTTAAAAGTGAAATTGATCAAATTTAATTTGTGAGTTTGTCTATGTATCAATTTAATAAACATATGGCTTGTGTCTTTACATAAATTACTAATCACTTTACCATAATTATTAATTAATTAATGCATATACATATTATAGCTAATTGTGATAATTAACAAGGTTTCTTCTTTTTACCCCTTTTCCTGCCTAATCCCATCTAACAATTAATCATCCTGGGCTTTGCATAATTCAAAGTGTTAGAAACTCATTTTCCATGTCAGGTTTGACCAAAGATTGGCTAATGAAAAATATTTTAATTTTTTAAAATGAAAATTTAATTATTTGCAATAGAAACCATGTAATTACAGCTAATTAACTATTTGCAATAATACACTATCAAATTTCATAAAGCTAATTATTACTATAATGATGTTTAGACCCCATCGATGAAAAAGACATGATACACTAAAAAATAAGTAATCTAATTAACTAAATTTTATTTGATGAGGTTTATGATAGGCTCATTTAAACTATCAATATGAATATATTTCAATATATGATTTATTATTACGATTTAAAATGAGTCCGATCTATTATGTGTTTAATTATATATTGATTTTTTTTTATCAATCTTTGTAACATGCTCTCATTCTGAGTCAAGAAAAAAAACAGCTCAACTTGTTATCCATGAAAGCAATTTATAAAAATAAACACGGATGCTATATACAAAAAGTGTTTGTTTTTCATCATGAATGACGTAAAAGAAGAAAAAAAAATCAACACTTCAATGATTTAACATAAAATTCAAAATTCTAGTTATAAAATAATTGAAGAATCAAAAATTTTGAATAATTAGACCAAAATCTATTATCTTAATTTTAAATAGATTTTATTTAAAATTTGTACATATAATTCAAATCAAAAATGTTATTATTTATCTGTATTTATAGAACTCGTTCTAAATCCGCCTTCAATTCCCACACTCATTAATTCTAACTCTTTTTATAAAAAAAAATAATTTTGTCAATCAATAATTTAGGATCAAAATAATGACAAAGAAACTATAAAAAATTCCAAAAATTCGTGGAGCTCTTTAATGAGCCAATATTTTATTTTATATTATTAATTAGAAGGTCTACTTTAATGTTGGACCCGCCATTAACACATAAAAAATATCATAATTTCAACCTTCATTGGTCATCACTAATTAATTACCATTTGCACAAGCAAACGAAAACGTACATAACCACAAGAAGTGATCCACAACTATAAAAGATCGTAATGGAGTGATAAATATAATATTATAATATCGAATTTAAGATTAAAAAAATATTTTATCATTAAATTTTTTTAAAAAATAAGTCACAAAGTAAAAATAATAAGTGGTTCATACCAAATTGAAAAGAGACCCAGACCCACCTAAAAATAGTGTGATATGTATCACTTCTTTTGCATTAAAATTTCAAATATTGATTTAAAGATTAGTCAATTCATAGGGCCACAGAAAGCATTTATGATCAATAAAAAAGAAATATACAAAATAATATATATTTTTACCCTCTACTTTGGTAGTGATAAGATTTGCATACATCCTACCCTCCCCAGACCCCACTTGTGGGATTTTACTGAGTATGTTGTTGTTGTATAGAAAATAATATAAATTTTTTTCTTGAAATAATTTGTTTAAGTTTTGTTTTCATAATATTTTAGATCATAATTTCTTGAAACCTTGCAAGAAAAAAGGTCTAATAAAGACATATGATGTTTGATAGGAATGTGTTAAGTTTATTAGAGATTAATATGCTATAAAATATAAAAAACACTTTCTAAAAAAATATTTTTCATAATATTTGGATCAAGAAGATCTAGATAGAATATCATAAAAAGTGAAAATTATCGATAATTTGATGTAATTATTGTTACAAACGGAATTACCAGTTTATTTATAAGTTCGACAAAATTCTATAGTTTTGAGTTAAATTTTATATTTATTTTTAAAAAATTTCTAATCAATATATAAAAATAATTTTATTTAAAATTCAATAAATAATGTTTTTTATAATTCAAAAATAAAGAATTTAAAATTCTTACTTTACCATCCATACTTGTTATTCTTTGTAATACTCCACCTTTGAATAAAAAGAATTTCATATGAACGTAAGAAGATATTTGTATCAACAAAATACACCAAAAATATTGAGTATATAAATAAATTAACTTTACATATTTCATTTGTCCCATTTTATGTAACACCTTTTTTTTTAGTTCGTCTAAAACAAAAATTACCTTTTTTTAATTGAAAATAATTTAAACTTAAAATTTCTGTTTTACTCTTGATGAAATGATTCTTAACCATACAAATATCTCAGAATGAATTTAGACCAAACAAGTTTTAAAAATTTTACTTTTTTTTTTAAATATCGTATTAAATTAAAAAATGTCACGTAAGATAAAACGATTTAAGTACTTGTGTTTTAAAATTTTATTGTGTCACGCAAAGTGAGACGAAAAAATGTCGTTATTAAATTGAACCCCACTTGTGATTGACGCCCCACTATTGGTGGAGAGAGGCGTAGAGTGACAAAACAAAAAAGCTGAGATAATCCAACATTGATGACTTAAGTAAATGATTGAATTTTTTTTTAAAACTTAAATTGGAATCTTTCAATTAAAAAACATATCCCATAAATATTTTCCAAAGTCTTGTTCATTTGTCAGATTCTTGGATTTTAAGGTTCATTTTCTTATCTTTTACTTGAACCCCATGTTGAATTTTAGCTCTATTTTCAGTTTAATGTATGTAATTAATGTCGTGTTAATGGTGTTATATGCTTATGGAGTCCAATTTTTTGTTTGTATGATTTGAATTGAACTGGGGTTTTGATAATTTCAGAAAAGTTTGCAACTTTTTGCTGTATAAGCTTTTGAAGTTTGGATTTTGTTTGTTCAAAGCAGATTCTTTGGATATTAAGGTTCATATTCTTATCTTTTACTTGAACCCCATGTTGAATTTCAGTTTAATGTATGTGATTAATGTTGTGTTAATGGTGTATTTTGCTTTAATTGAACTGGGGTGCTGATAATTTTCAGAAAAGTTTGCAACTTTTTGCTGTAGAAGCTTTTGAAGTTTAGATTTTGTTTGTTCAAGGCAGATTCTTTGGACTTTAAGGTTCGTATTCTTATCTTTTATTTGAATTTCAGCTGTAGCTTCTGTTGATTCTTGAGTTTTGTTTCCTTTGGTGTTATTTGCTTATAGAATTCAATTTTGTTTCTCTTTTTTTGATTTCTATGGTGCTTATATGGTTTGAATTTGCTTTTGTTGAATTGCGTTGTCGATGGTTTTCAGAAAAGGTAGCAACTTTTTGTTGTAGGCTTATTTAAGTTTTAATGTTGTTCTTGGGGAGCTCGCTCGAGTTGATTCTTTGGCTCAAGTTGAGTTCTTTAGGAGATAGAAATGATGAGTGGTAATTTGGGCCAACTTCATTTGAACTGAAGGGTGTTTAAAGTGGAAAAAAAAGCGTCTTTCTAGTTGTGTTGATGGAGGTTGGTGGTATGAATCCATTGATTGGAAGATGGCAATAGCTTTGATTTAGTTATTCCATAATTGTATTTCTTTTGTTTTTTGTCATTTGAGGTTAGGTTACTAGTTACCTTGCTTGCTTAGGATATGTAAGTCGGTAAAGAAATGTCGAGAAGTAACAAAAGAAAAAGGGTCCAAATAGAGCACTGGAATGGATATTGAGGATTCATATGGCGACTAGATTCGAGTTGAGTGTAGTAGTTCTTGTTATTGAAATACTTACCTTGCTTAACAGGACTTCTTACTGTAAAACCCGTTTTACAGTAGGAAGAGTTTTGAATTATGTATTTGGAGCTGAAAATACTTTTGAATTATGTATTTGGAGCTGAAAATACTAAGGGACTCAGGTTCCAAAGTCGATTGCCTTGAGCGTAAAGATAATCATGATTTCAACTGGATATTCTCAAGGGAACCTAAAGGGCTGTGAGGTGGTTACTTCTCTATCATGAATTCCGGTAGAAATGGAATTTATGGTGTGTATTGACATAAGTGGCTGATTCTATACCAGTATCTTTCGCGTTCTGCTAGAAATTTGAATTTTGGTGTTCAAGTGAACATACTAGGTTAGCTTACAGTAGTATTCATTAAAGAAACAACATAACTTTTGAAGTCAAAAAGAAAAAAACAACATATATAGCCGTAATCACAAATGTATTATTTTGCTAGCTTTTTGGTGCAACATGGCCTTTGTAAATGATGCGGATTTTCATGTTAGATATGATTGGGACATTGAACACACTATAACTGTCTTAGTGCTATCATATCATTTATAAAATGTCATTACTTATAAAAGGAAAAAATGATTGATCTCGAAGTTGGGATCTTGAGGCTTTAGATGTTCGATGTGTTTGTTCTGTCTTTTCCATCATTTACAATATCAGTTTGGTAGCGTCAAGAAGCTAATTTTTCTTTATGATATCCTTCTGTGGTTAGAAACATATCTCAAAAGGCGATTGATGTTGGACATGTGTGACTTGCAGCATGCGCATTTGGCATAAGAATAATATGCAATATTGCACCAAAATAAGGCTTATAGATAGCTGATTTAGGACTGAAAGAGGACGCTTTCGTCAATTGGTGAAGTAGCAAAGTTACCATTTTCCTGTGTACAACAATCAGTAAATGCTTGAATTTTTTGTCGTAATTATTTTAGTTTAATGTGCAAATGAAGAAAAGCTCAAATACTGTGTGTGAATATGTCTTCTTTCATCAACAATCGACTTCTCCAAGTTTTCTTCATTTCCTTGTAAATTTAGTGACTTAAAGTAAATTGTAAGATGCCCAAAAGGTTTTAGGGTTGGTTACAGCCCCGGTTCTTCCTTTAATTTGCTGGTTGATGAATACTCAATATTTTTCACAGAATTGCTCTAAGTTTGTCTTTTTTCTCAACATGGATGTGATATCGTTAGAGAGAATAAATCTCATTTCTTGATTACTAGCTACCATTGATGTAACCTTTTGTCTTTTCTGGCCACAGATGTACAGTGTACAACGTGGAGAACCATCCTTGTAAACTTCAGTCTTTTGACTGAGTGGCACAACGGAGTGGGTTGAAACTGTTGTGTTAATCTTAAAGTCTTTGTTAATTTGTGGAAAAAAATGAACATGCGTCGTGCATTATGTATTCAAAGATCTTGTGAAGCACAGCATAGTAAAATGGGTGTCTGTGGAGCTATGTCGACATCTTTATCCATTTTACCGTCATTGGAAGAGAAGTATCTAAAATTGCCAGATTCTCTTGATATGCTCACAGAGAAGGAGCAAACCACAAACCTCATGTCCTCACGGGCAATACCGTCAGCATCTACAAGTGGAACAGTAGGGCATCTATTATCTTCCTCTTGTGGACCCCACGAAGATTTTCACTTTTGTCCTACCTCCTCTCAAGAAAATAGGCCATGTAACTATCCATTTATTTCAAGTAAAGCTTCTGCAGCAACCTGCCAATCTTCGCTCTCAAGCATACATTCAACATCATTGGATAATTACCCCATGGAGAACAGCAATGATTCCTGGGGCAAAGATGCATATCATGACTCTATCGATTTTTCTACTAATGTTCCTGTTCAGAATGACCAAGTCGAAAGCCTTGCAGTTGAGACAGCTGATGACCAGGTTAAGAGCTCTGATTGGCAGGACTGGGCTGATCAGCTAATTAATGATGATGGTGTTTTGGATTCGAGCTGGAGCGATATTCTTGTTGATATCAAGCCTCCAGAAACGAAGGTTCATTTCGTAACCTTTATGCTAATGTTTCCTTTGTGGGTGCGGTATGCACCTTTTTGTTTGTTTCAGAGCCATTTATTTGGGCGGATTAACCACCATTTTTTCCAAGTAGAAATTTTCTCTTTTTTGTTTATGTACGTGAAACAAAATTTAATATTGTTGTACATTTTAAACTCGTCTTTGCATAGGAACTACTCCTGATTGCATGGTACGAGTTCCTTGGTTTCTTTCTGCTTTATTTGACATTAATTTCTCACTTTTTAAATCAGTTTCTGGGAGCATCTGAAGTCCTTGCTTTCCAGTCCGATACTCTTCCTCCTCCTCTTCCTGCTGTTGGTGCATCGTCTGGGCAAAGTTGCCCAGTTGGAAGCCCATTGTCTACCACAGCACTGGCGAAGCCTCGCATGCGATGGACACCGGAGGTTCACGAAGTCTTTGTAGAAGCTGTCAGTAAGCTCGGTGGTAGCGAAAGTGTGTAGACCTCTTTGTTTCTATGTTCCGTTTCTCTTTTTAGTGGTTAGGATGAGTAAGAGTTTACGTTTAACATTATTATATCGGATTCATGAATTTGACTTTACAGAAGCTACACCAAAGGGAGTCTTGAAGCTCATGAATGTCGAAGGCCTAACAATCTATCATGTCAAAAGCCACTTACAGGTATAATAAATCCTTCTCGTTAACCTTTTCTGGGGTGACAGTTTATTTACCTTATACATTTCATTTTGAATTTCAGAAATATAGAACTGCCAGATACAAACCAGAACCCTCGGAAGGTAGGAATTTCCTCTTTGATTTGCTGATAAACTTTTGCATCCGTCAAGGACTCAGTATACATCTTGCTAAAACAAAGTACATGCACGTTACATCTCTTCATACTTGTATTTCCTGCCTCTTTAGTTTCTTGTGCATGTGTCAAACCGATGCCCAATTGTGAATAAAATTAGGGATATAAGTTAGATTCGTTGATGGTCTATTGGACGTTCCCACAGTTTTTGAGATGAAAAGATGAAAATTCATGGAGATTGTAATCTCATTGCAGGAACACCGGAAAAGAAGATGACCAGTGTGACAGAGATGCCATCTTTGGACCTGAAAATGTAAGTCTTTGCTGTCACACTATGCACATCTATTGATTATGCAGCCGTCACACAGCTTGGATATCTGTCCATTATGGGGCATAATGTTAAACACAATGTCATATGAGCAAAGTTTATTCGATTCTCAGTTTTACTAAAAAGCCCATGTAAGTCTGTTATTTTAAAACAGCAGATATCACTCCCTCCCCATCTTTTTGTTTTTATTTAATTTGACTAGCCAAAAATTTAAACTTCAGTCCAAAAGTACAAATGAAGATCATTGTTTACAAACTTGGCATTTACATGCAAGGTTTTTGTCCATGTCCCTCTGGAAAAATCCGATAGAAGGACCAAAAAGTATAGCATACGGATTTCATGTGATAGCAGCTAAATTCTTAGTTAATTTTGATTGCAATTTCCATTTCCTGGATGATGCAGTTGAAGTTTTTTTTGGTCGTGAATGATCATTAAAACTATATGTGGATTTTGGTAATAGGACCATGGGAATTACGGAAGCACTCAGAATGCAGATGGAAGTCCAAAAGCAACTTCATGAACAACTTGAGGTGCGTAAAATTAGAAGTCGAAGTCTCTGGATAATTGAGATAAAAAATCCTGCGTGTCTGTGTTGGCACATGTCCAAATGTATTCACATGTGAAGTTATGATATTGTTCTGGTTTGAATCCTTGCGGCGATGAGGGAGAGCAGACCACATTAAACAACTTGCAACTCCATCAAATTGCAGATGACATGGTCACTAAGTCCATCCTGTACCTTTTTTCCTTAGCTGATCATCATCTATGCATAAGTAGCTGACAATATCCGTATTGCGTTTGTGGCGGGTTGTCAAAAGCTTTTCTGGGTGAAACTACTTGAAAACAGACCCTGAGTTTACATCTGTAATTTCATGAAACGTCAAAATTTTAGGGGAGTTACCAAAAGCAGCGTCTAATACTGCAGAGGTGAAAAGAATTGCTTCTCTCTCAACTTGGAGACTGTGTTGGTCGAACTCTTCAAAAATGCCTATGGGTGCGTGTTGGATCTTCCAAAAGTATTACATTTTGAGAATCCGACACGGTAAGGCAATATTTTTGGAGAGTCCAAACAAAACTTTTGGAGTTGATTCCTTTATCATCTTTTCTCCATTTCCTGTTTTCTTATTGATTAGTCTTTGATCATCTCTAATACTTGTATTTTCTATCATCTATGGTTATTAAAAAAATAATTCTATCAAGCATATTTATAATTTGAACATATCCCTTTCCTCAGATCCAGAGAAAGTTGCAGTTGCGGATCGAAGAACAAGGTATATACCTCGAAATGATGTTTGAGAAGACAAAGGGAATAGGGAAAGATTTAAAGGTATCATCATCATCAAGAACAGATGAACATCCTTCACCATCCAACAAGACAAAGCATTCATCTCCCAACGACAAATCATAAGCACTCGAGAAAGATCCTGTTAGTTTGAACGATCGTTCAAGTTCTGGAGGGAGCTCACCGAAAAAGAAATCTCGTGAAGATCATGACTCAAATGGTAGAGACCTGTGTTGTTCACCTCCATCAAAACAAGCAAAAACATCAGGTCTTCATGAATCTTGACAAGACTCATATGAAATGTACATTGTCTTTGCATATGCTGTTGACTTGATGAAAATTTTTGGCTTAAATATGTTTGCCTTTTTAGCTTGTTCCATTCACTTTTCCCCTGACCTTAAGGATCAACTCTGTTCTTCACTAATCATAGCGTGACTCGAACCACCATCTCCTAGGTTTACGAGTATGCTTATAGACACAGAATCTCTCAGTCCTATAAGAAAGTAGTTTTGTCTGTCGTAGACTATTTCATTGAATGGATTCATTCTCTATAGAGGCACCTAAAGTTGCCATACTTTTCCATTTAGACACCTCAAGTAGGCCTCATTCCGATTGAACACACCCATACTAGGCTCAAAGTTAGTCACACCAGTTGTAACCAGAATACAGTAACCAATACATACAAAAGGAAAGAAATGCAACCTATGACACAAACAGTAGCAGCTAAACTAACAGAATGTTCTAAAGTAGCATACATGCCTGTTACAAATGCAATTACAACAGCTGACATTGCAACAAACTGCAAGTAAGTTGCAATCTTATAACGCCGATGTTTCATGGTGTAAGAAT
>DF358633.1:61784-76952 GCA_000787875.1 Solanum virginianum
AAGCCCCTTTTTATTAGTAAGGTATAGGTTGGTTGGGGAAAACTCCAAAACTAGGGTTCCAAAAAGCTTACCTTATATTATAGAAAAGTTTGAGAAAGGGGCACCCCTACTATACCCCTAAACTACAAGCTAGCGCGCAACGGCGGAAAAGCCGTTGTTGCTTGCTGCACCATTAACCCTGCAACTGAACCTGGTACATATGTTATACTTGCTCCCATGGCGAAGTTGGTGAATACAGAAGCAGCTGAACATGTAAACGCTATTGCATTTGTAACAACAAATGCACCAAATGCTCTACTTTTTAATAGAATCACCATCCCTTTATCAGGACTAACACTATCATTGTCAAAACCTCCTGGCAATGTAAAGCCAGCTGTGAATGTCACTGTCATTATTAGAGCAGCCACAACTAGATGTATTTAAGCTGCCTTTCATAATATTTTCGCAGGATTTAAGGATCGACTTAGTTCTTCACTGATCACAACATGACTGGAACCACCATCTTGTAGGTTCATGAGTATGCTAATAGACACAGGATCTTTCTGTCCTATAAGAAAGTAACTTGTCTACCGTACTGGATGTTTCATTGAATGTGGCTTACTATGGAGGCATCTAAAATCGCCAGAATTTTCCTTTTTACACGTCAAGTAGGCCTCGTTCCAATTGAACACGCCCATACTATGCTCAAAGTGTACTGATCGTACATGTTTAGCTGACATGGTTGATGCATCTTTTAGTTTTGTTTGATGATTACTTTGCTATGTATGAATATATACATATAATAAGAATTCATCATAGTTTTGATATAAAGGTTCTCTTAACTACAAAACTTGCACATATTTACATTAATAATATGCCGAAAAATACAAGATAGCTGGGATTTTCACTAAGGAGATTCAAAATATGAAGTAGACAAACGAAGAAGATACACTTCCTGTCTACTTAACAAAATTTTTGGCTCTGCCACTTCTAATCTGATGTATCGTCACTCAATCCTTTGTAAATAAGATGAAAAATAAACACATAAATTAGGAAAGAGCGGCAACCAATGGCACAAACAGTAGCAGCTAGACCAACTGAATGTGACAAAGTGGCATACAAACCAGTTACAAATGCAATTACAACAGCTGACATTGATAGGAACTGCAAATTGTTGCAACCCTTTAAATGTTCACCAGAACTTTCAGCTCTTCTTTAGTTGTGGAACGATGATTCGCTGCCATGACAAAGTACCTAAACACAGCCCCCGCGGAGCATACAAAGGCAATGGCATCCGTGACAACGAATGCACAAAAAGCTGTTTTCTTGGATAGAATCGCCATACCTTGATTAGGGCTATCATCATCGCTCTCAAAACCTCCTGGTAAAGTAAAACCAGCTGTGAAGGTCACTGTCACTAGTAGTGTAGCTACCACTAGATGTATTTGAGCTGCATTCATAATATCTTTGATTTTTGTTTTATGATCATCCATATTCATCGTCCTACCTGTGGGCGGATGACCTCAACCTGCCTTTTCCTCCCGTCAGAGCTGTCTAACGTTTGTTGTCTTGCTAGCCCCGAATTCATTAACCATGCTTATGAAACCATTATATTGAAATAGTTCATTATATTAGACTCTTCTTCATTAATCTCTAAAATATAGGTACCATTATTTGCCTTTGACCAAAAGGAAGGCATATGTTATTTGCCTTGATTGGAAGAGAGGCATTTGCTAGCTAAACTTTGCCTTTGTCAAGAGAAAAGGATAACATTAGGGGTGACAATTGCGCGGATTGAGTTAAATTTGAGCAGGTCATAATAAATCAAGATAACAAATGGGTCAAGACCCAACCCAACCCGAATTTGCTTGGATCATAATGCGTTGTGTCAAAACGGATTGAGTAATGGGTTATAGAGCGGGTCAAGACCCAACCTAACCCAACTTTTACTAAGTTTTACTTATTTTATTTGTTCTTTTTCAATATTTTAGTACTTAATTAAACTATATTTTTTTATTCTTGCTATATAAAACATATGAAATTAAAAAAAATTATTTTAAAAATATTTTGACAAGATCTCTCTTGAGTCAATTCGGATTGCATATCCACCCAATTTTAAATGGTTGGATTGAGATGGGTTGAGCTAATAAATGGATGGGTTATTAATCCACCCAAACTTCAATAGGTTGGGCGGGTTGAGCTTAATTTTGCCACCCCCAGATAATATATTGCTTGGGTTTTGCTTTATTTTAATTTCTCCTTTTTTCACTTTGTTTTTCGTAGTGTGACTGAGCACAAAGTTTAATCAAGAAAACAAGACTTTTGAAATTTGTTGTCTAAAATAACATTTGTGTGGTCATGGAACTTTTAGAACTTCTCATTAAACATAGAAACACTAATGAAAAACAGGAATTTCCGGCAGCTGTTTTCCGGAAATCTATGGAGAGTCCACTAGAAACGTTATTGATTAGCCAAATCCAATAAATTTTCGATCAGATGTCTATCGGAAGTTCCCCATTTTAGTAATGAATGTGTCATTCTTTTTATAACGAACTGATAAAAAGGTCGCGTAAAAGAAAGTGGAACAAAGGTAATAGTAGTAGTAGTACACAAAAAGATTGTCGGTTTTTTGAAAAGCATTTGCAGCCTATATTGCTACATCTTGTAGGGCTATACATTGTCACCATGAACATCTCCACCATTGTTTTCTATGAACTAGAAAACCTTATTCGTCAACAGAGAGTTTATGTCATGTCGATATCACTCCCTCCCCACCTTTTTATCCGTTATGATCAAGTGCTTGTTTCACCTTTTCCGCGACCTTAAGGATTGACTATGTTCTTCACTGATCACAACATGACTCGAATCACCATCTTGTAGGTTTACGAGTATGCTAATAGATATAGAATCTTTCTTTCCTATAAGAAAGTAGTTTGTCTACTGTACTGAGTGTTTCATTGAATGTGGCTTAATATGGAGGCCCCTAAAATCGCCACAGTTTTCCATTTAAACACGTCAAGTAGGCCTCGTTCCAATTGAACACACCCACACTATGCTCAAAGTGTGCCCTATTATACATGTTTCGGTAACATGGCTGGTAGCATATTTTGGTTTTGTTTGATATTTGCTATGCTATATATGAATATATACATATAATAAGAATTCATAATAATTTTGACATAGAAGTTCTCTAAACTACAAAGCTTGCACATATTTACATTAATAATATGCCAAAGAATACAAGATATTGACGGAACTAGGATTTCCACTAAGGTGATTCAAAATATAAAGAAGTATCTTCTTGTCTCCTTAGTAAAATATTTGGCTCCGTCACTACTAATTCGACGTAGCTTCACTATCTTCACTCATTCCTTGGCCAATAAGACAAAAAACCAACACATAAATAAGGAAAGAGAGGCAACCAATGACACAAACAGTAGCAGCTAGACCAACTGAATGTGCTAAAGTAGCATACCAAGCAGTTACAAATGCAATTACAACAGCTGACATTGATAGGAGCTGCAAAATTGATGCAACCCTATAAATGTTCTCCAGAACTCTTAGCTCTTTTTTGCTCGCGGCACGGTGATTCACTGCCATGTTAAAGTAGCAGAACACAGCCCCTGCGGAGCATACAAAGGCAAGGGCATCAGTGACAATGAATGCACAAAAAGCCGGTTCCTTCACTAGAATTGCCCTCCCTTTATTAGGGCTACCATCATCACTCTCAAAACCTCCTGGTAGAGTGAAACCAGCTGTGAAGGTCACTGTCACTAGTAGTGTAGCTACAACTAGATGTATTTGAGCTGCATTCATAATTTCTTTGATTTTTGTTTTATGATCATCTGAACTCATCGTCCTACGTATGAGCGGAAGACCTCAGCCTGCCTTTTCCTCCCGTTAGAGCTATCTAACGTCTGTTGTCTTGCTAGCCCCGAATTCATTTGCCATGCTTGCAAAATCATTATATAGAAAAAGTTCATTGTATTGGACTTTTCTTCATGAATCTCTAAAATAGAGATCAAAGTATCATTATTTGCCTTTGACCAAAAGAAAGGCATTTATTTTTTGCATTGATTGGAAGAGAGGCATATTGTTTGGGTTTTGCTTTATTTTACTTACTCCCTATTTTTCACTTTGTTCGACATAGTTTGACTTAGCGCGCACAGTTTAATCAAGAAAGGAAGACTTTTGAAATTTGTCGTCTAAAACAACATTTGTGTGGTTATGAAACTTTTGAAACGTGTAGTCTAGTCTTATATATGCCTTGCGTGACCATAAAAACTTCTCACTAGAAAACGTAGAAATAGAACATCGCGATATCTTGTAAGACCATACATTGTCCCCATGAACATCTCCACCATTGTTTTCTAGAAATAGAAAATCTTACTCGACAAAGAGTTTATGTCATGTCGTAAAGAATTTTTACATTATCAGGTTATAACAGGTAACTCTCCAGGTCAAGAATGACATGATAACACGAACAACTAGTACCATTTGCGATGTCTCTTGCTCTTTACTCAGGTTCTTCCTCTCTGCTTCCAAGAACATAAGTAACCCACAAGTACACAAAGAGAGAGATGCAACCGATGACACATACAGTAACCGCGAGGCCAATTGAATCTGCTAAAGTAGAATACATACCAGTTACAAATGAAATCACAACAGCAGACATCGCGACAAGCTGCAAAAGAGTTGCAATCACATAGAGCCGCCTCACAACTGCCAACTCTGTTACAGTTATTGCACTTGCTGCCATCGCAAAGTAAGTGAATACAGCACCAGCTGAGGATGTAAAGGCAATAGCATCCGTAACAACAAATGCACGAAATGATGCTCTCCTTAATAGAATCGCCATCCCTTTATCAGGACTATTGATATCGCTGTTAAAACCTCCTGGCAATGTGAAACCAGCTGTGAAGGTAACTGTCATTACTAGAGTGGCAACGACTAAATGTATCTGTGCCGTTTGCAAAATAATTTTGCGTTGTATTTCATCTCCCTCAGCTTTTTCCTGGGTTGGATCCATCTTGTGTGCCTTTCGCTTTCGTTTGGATGAAACATTATATAGTAAATATCAGAACTCTTGATCAAGTCTTTCTATAGTTGTTTGGCTTGCAACTCAGAGGCAAGTTGTTCTATTATAATTGCATTGACTTTGACAGAGTACTGTGTCATCAACCCCAAACCAAATCCATATTATAAGATCTGTTTCTTACGATGTTATTTTGTCAATGCAACGGCCTAACCCACTAGTAATATTGTCCGCTATGAGCCAAGACCTGCACGACTTTAAAACAAGTCACTAGCATGTAAGTCTGCTTACTTATATACCCAACATTTCTCCTATGTTTTGTCGTGAGACTTCTTATCTTAAGCTGACGTGACACAACCAAGCATGAAAAAAGAATACAAAAAGAATCATGACTTCTTCATTTCCGTTATTTCTTTCTCTGTTTAGCTTTGGACTGTCTTTTTCTTGAGCTGAGGATCCATCGAAAATAGTCTCTAACATTCAGAACTATGGGTGTATTTGTGCATCTTAAAAAAGTCTTTGTTGTATAATGCATTAGAATATATTAAAATTCCAGTTTGGTACATGAACATGTAGAAGTGTGTGTATCTTAATGAAGTCTTTGATGAGCAAATTGCATTAAAATATCTTTAAATGTAGTCTATTTTAATGAAGTATTTGTTTAGTCTTTATATTAGAATAGCTTAGGATTCCAGGCTGTTCAATTTTATATGGGGTGGTCAGCTGAAATTATTGACGTCATGCAAACTCTTCACTTTCAATATTGCAACTTTTTAAAATTTTTCAAAAATACATCACGACTCGTTAACATTTTTAAAAAGCCTAAGCAATAATTATGAAATTGTGAGCCCATTAATTCTTTGGATAAACATTGTATAAGAAAATAAGACTCTTGATGAAGTGTTCGTTTTATAAGGAAAAATTACTAGAAAATACCATTTAAGACCATTTATTACTTTTGTCACAGATGCCTAATTATATTTAATATTTTATTTATAAAAGTATACATGTCACATACTAGTATTTTACCTTTTATAATTTTAATATACATTTTTTAATTCTTGGAATGTGAGAAAAGATACTACTTTTTCATATTTTTTTTCATTCTTGGAACCCACACCCATCAAATTCTTTCTCTGTCTTTTTAAAATTCATTACACTCATCTTTAACTTATTTCACACACTAAAAGTTTTTCTTGGTCCTGCTCTTCTTCTTCCTTGTTGGTATTCTTGAAAGAATAATTTTTTTTCTTTCTGTCTTCTTCGTTGTGATACAGTCTTTGTTAGAATCTTGGTAACACAAATTCGTTTTCTTTTTTTTTTTCTGTCTTAGTTTTGGTCCGACTCTTCGTCTTCCTTATGGCTGAAAACTTCATAATACCAATTTTTTTTTCTTTTTGTGTCTTATAGTTTAAACATGTCTGAAAATACTCTTCAAAAAATATCAACTCATAGAAGAGGCTAAAAGTGTTAGAGCCAAATCCAAGGTTTCTTTGTTGTTGATTTTTATTTCTTTTAGGTATTTCTTAATTTTTTTGTTATATTATTTTTTTTAAAAATATTTTTGTTTATAGACACCGAAGGAGCTTTATTTTTTGTTTTATTTTTTTCTTGAAGGTGAGAACATCAACAGAATACATTCACACATGATGCAAGGAGGTGCAATTGTATTGGATTGAAAAATATTGAATGTAGTGGTTGGTCAATTGTACGTTCAGTTTTTTGGTTTGGGTTGGTATAAACTTTGGTAAACGTTTGTTACATTGTGTGATTTATGCTAAATGTGCTGTTAGGATGATACTTGTACTTAAAAGTAGAATCATGGTTGTTTTTCATGGAAACTTCCATGTTCACTTTGCAAGGGTGTAACAAATTATTTTCTTATTGAATATTGTATTGTTAAATAATATGTACACTTCTTATGGGCAATGTTAAAACTGGTAGTTATTTATTGTTTTATTTGGTGTATAGTTTGGATTTTTCATGATAATGGTGATTTAAATTATTATTGTGAATTGCGATTCAGTGTTAACACCAATTGATAACTAATAATTATACCAACAGTTTATCAATTAAACTTGAATACTTAATATCAACATATATCAACACATAACCAAATGAGAAATCATTTCAACAAGGAATTAACTCTAAATATAACCAATGTCACCATCAAATAAGAAAACACCTATATAACCAATCTTTATATCCACATATATCAACAGAGGAACCAATTGCAAACCAATATCTCTACCAACAGTTTGACTATATCAAAACTCAAATAAGAAATTAATTAAACCAAACATGACACCTGTAAAATGCAATATAACCTTCAATTGAGACACCAATGGTTAATATCAACATATGAAAAATCAAAGAAGAAACCAATTAAACCAAATATTTATATCCATAGATTGGTTCACACAGGCACCAATTGGTAACCAATAAATATACCAACGGTTTTACCATATTCAAAATCAAAGAAGAAACCAATTAAACCTAACATGATACCTGTAAAATGCAATGTAACCTTCAATTGAGACACCAACTATGAAACCAATGGTTAATATTAACATATATCAGCACATAACACCAATTAAACCGTACAAACCAACATTTGAACCAATGTAACCATCAACTAAGATACCATCTATGAACCAATGTGTAAAACAACATATACCAGCACATAATACAAACCTTTATACCCATGTTTATATCATGGACCATCTCTTCTATCAACAAGGGATTAACTCTGAGAGAGACCCGAAAATTACTGAACCTAAGAACTAACAAGCCTACTAACAAAAATAAGACACCAAAAAATAAATCATAATTGTAAAGAAAATATATTAAAAAAAAAAAAAAGAACAAGAATCAACATTAAGACCAACATCATACTCTGAACCAATATAACAGACAACATGAGAAATCAACTAAAAAATCAATTTTTATATCAAACAGATACCAAGACACATACCAAATTGTGAACTAATAAATATACCAATAGTTTTTCCATAATTTCTGCATGGGTTCTGTCAACATGTGTTTTATCAACATGTGTTCTACCAATCTAGTTTCAGGAAAACAATGCCAAAAAATAAATCATAGAAATAAAAATATTAAGAAAATGTTCTATAAAATATAAATTTTGTATAAAAAAATGCAGAAAAAATAACTAGTGAAACCAACTATAGAACATGTGCAATTTAATTTCATTTCCACAATGATCACATCTAATAAATGTTGAAAAGAGAAACCAACTTAAAGTGCTCATCATAACCTTTTTTTTTTTTTTTTGTGATTCGAGACCCGCATCTTCCATCAATATAGAGAATATGGTCCCTCAGAGGGTCGGAAACACTATTAGTTGGATTCCAAATTATTTGTACATATTAAATTATCACTCTACCCCTGTCTTTGCTTATACATGTTTTGGATCTTGCAATATGTAAGTATGTCTTTAATTTTTAGTTAAGAAAACATTAATGGATTGAACGATATTCGAGCTAGGAAAATGATTGAATTTGCTCCTCTACAATGTGTGTGGTTCCATATGTGGGTGTGCCATGAGGGAATAGTATTGTGATAATGAAATGCACGCATAAATAATTTATGATGATCTTAGTAAATAAATAATAGCATAACGAAAAATATCATTATTGTTACTCGGGGCAACCGGGTTTGGCACGGGTGAGGGTCCACCATCAGATCATAAAATTTTTCCAGTAGATATTTTCTATTTACATTCACGTCTCCTTGAAAGAGTGGCTAAACAATCAAACCATTAGGTGCAAATAGCTTGACCGCCTTATGTTAGGAATTCAAAAAATGAATTAAACACGCGAAGAAACCAAAAGAAGAATCAATATCTACTATTTATATATATTAAAAAACAAAACTGTAATAATTTTAACAATGCATAAACAAGGTAATTTTCTGCCGAAGGACGAAGAGAGTTTGGGGCCCTACCTGGATTCCCTCCGGACCTATGTATTGTATAAGAAGTAATAATTTGTGAATCAAATTACTACAAACATCTAAACACAGCAAGAAAAAGAAAAATTGTTTGGATTAAATGGATGTTGACAAAAAAAAAAACAATTGAATTCAAGAAAAATAAATGTGAGCACTCAAATAGGGAGTCTTTTAACATCACTTCAGAAACTATATCAGTTTTCAGTCTTGCCCTTAAACTTTCAAAGTTTCATATGCCAATGAGTGAAAAATTTTGACAAAATTTGCCCCAAGCACTGTTCATGGCATAATCATCAACTTACCATAATTTTTTTCCCAAGGAGCAAAGTTATACATACTTTTTTTCTTTTTCTCTCTGTCGCTTTCTGAACTTCTTCATAATAAACTCTAGGGATTAGACGTAGGTAGGTTATAGGTAACTTATTCTAGGTATTGGCATCTCCAGGACGTCCTCCGCCTCCCTTTATGGAAACCACTGGTGCTCGGAAGGTACTGCGACTAATCAAGTGAGAATCAAGAAACAAAACTATGACTGTGATATCGTCATGAAAATGCCGCCTCACTCCTCTATCTATCCTTTTCAGATCCGCGTATCTCATTTCTCTTTTCTTTGCTGCCTCCTGAAGGGCAGCTTTTACAAGTTTTCTAGCAATGCCCTGTACAGATTTGGAAACGTTAGTTCAATAGATAAAACAGCTGACATAACAATATTAGTGCCAACAGTCTGTCAAATGTAAATCACTGTTACTTGAGATCGGCAGGTCATGTAGAAAACAAAACTTACATGCTCGATTGCATAATGAAATAAAGAATCGACTAACTAGTGTCGATGTCTAGTGAAACACATTACACACAAGTAACAAGCATACATGTGGAAACTGGACACCAGTTATATCAAGAACCACAAAAAGGAAAAACAGTTTACAGTGACCACCCCTCAAGATTCAATATGGATGATACAACAACAACAACAACAACAACAATATATCCATAGATTACTTATATTTACAAACTATCGAGAATTTATAATACTTTTTATTTGTATTTGCATAATATTGGCATGAGATGATTTTAAATGCAATGACATGGACAGGGAAGATTCATATAGCCGCATGTTTGGGCTGAGGCATAGTTGTTGTTGATGTTTTTAGATGAAAGAAAAGGAGCAACACAGAAGGAGAGTATCAAGATGGGAAAGGTTTTTCCAAGTTTGCATTCATTTTGGCAAGAGATGAGCAAAATGGGGATCAAGCTTACTAAGCACGTGACCTTAAATAGGAAGATTTTGAGGTCGAGGATCAGTGTGGAAGGATAGTAGTTGGCTGTGTGTTTTAGTACTCTCACGAGGGAGAAGCAAGGATCTAGTCTCCTCTTTCCATCTTCTCCATATTTAGTACTTTACCTAGCATCGCATAGCATATTATTCTTCTTTTTTACTACTACTATCACTTGTTACTTCGATTGCTTTGTTTATCTTGCTATTTTGTCATATAAGTTTCCTTTATCTTTCTTTGATTGTACTTTCTTGACACGAGAGTCTATTGGAAACAACCTCTCCACCCCACAAAGGTAGGGCTAGTCTACGTACATCCTTCCCTCTTCAAACCCCACTTGTGGGATTACAATGGGTGTGTTGTTTGTTATAAGAAAATAGGGAGCAAATTTCGTTGACACGAAAACTACAGTTTCACTTGTACTCAGAGATGAAGGGACCTGTAATCAAGCTGTTTGTAACATCAAAAAAGACCTTAAAACCATAATGGAAAAAGACCTACTAAATAAAAATAATACATATTTAATTCATAATCTCAAGGTCTCTTTTGTAATCATAGGCATTCATATCAAAAATGCTTACTACTTCCTATTCTATTTAGGTAAAACCAAAAACACGAAAGTGACATCCCTCCCCCTTCCTCTTCTCTCCTTTGTTTTCCACGGTCTCTATTTCTTTTTCCCTTTCTTACAATCTAAAACATCTTTAGAAGCCACCAATCTAAGGTTTAATCATGGAAACGGCTTTTTTTAGATTATTTCTTTTTCCCTTTCTTACAATCTAAAACATCTTTAGAAGCCACCAATCTAAGGTTTAATCATGGAAACGGCTTGTTAAGCTTTATACACTTTTCTTGTTTCAGAAATAGTCTCTCTACCTCCCAAGGTAGGGGAAATTTTTGCATACACTCTACCCTCCGAGACTCCACTTGTGGGATTACACTAAATATGTTGTTATCCCAAGTTATTAAATTACAATATGAACACAGAATTATATCTCTTGCAGACTACAACAACAACAACATACCCAGTGAAATCCCACAAGTGGGGTCTGGGGAGGGTAGAATGTACGCAGACCTTACCACTACCTCATAGAAGTAGAGAGGCTGTTTCGTGGGAACCCTCATCTCAAAACCCATAAGCAGAAAGAAATCCACACTTGTTGCTGGCAAACGAAGAAGTTACAAATAACAAATCCAGGTTCTCCGTCCTCCGAAGACTGAGAATACGGAGAAAAAATCTACTAAGAGAGAGATCTTAACAGCAGCATCAAATCACAAGCTACATATAGGTTGTTCCTTTATAATGGAGATTTACCATCAAAGATATGCTCACATGAAGAGAAGGAAGTGCTCTCTCTTGTTAAAAATGAGAATGACATAATGACAAGAAAAAAGTAGAAGATGTGATAACCAAGCAGATTCTTCCTTATCCAAAACAAATGAGAACAAGCTTACATGATGTTCACAACTGCTGACAATATCCACGGCCTCTTGATTGCTGAGATGCTCCCATAAGCCGTCTGATGCAAATATGAGAAACTGATCTTCTGGAAGCAGTTTCTGTACAACTATTGATGGCTCAGCAAGGAGAATAGGCTTCTGGAATGTTCCGGGAACTCGAAACTTGGGGAGCAAAGGCTCTCTGTTAAATTCCGGTCTCTTCAAATATGCATCACCAATTGATCTTGAAACCTGCAAATGCATTGAAATTTCAGCATCATAATATCGAATTGATGTCATCTGCTTCAGACAGCTTACATATGTTGCAAAGGTTCTATGAAATATTAGCACAAGTGGTTTCTTTTTTAATTGTCTTCCCTCAATGAAGCTTAGCATGAGGGGAGTGTTCTATTTAAGCTTCTTTCAAGAGAAGTGGCATAATGATGGGCAGCCAAATGAAGGCCAAAAATAGGACAGGAGACACCAACTACGACACCCAGTGAAATCCCACAAGTGGGTCTCGGGTGGAGAGCATAAAGTATACGCAGACCCCTAGATAGGTTGTTTCCTAAAGACCATTGGCTCAAGTGTAGCAAATCCAAGTATTGTTTTTTTTTAAAAAAAAAACAGGTGAAGAAAACATAGCAACTAATAAGGAAAGCAATCCGGAGCAAACAAGAAAGTTACAATATCAACAACAAAATAGTGTGACAACCAAAACTATAATCAACTGATGATGGCAGATATGAAAAGCAAGAAATTATAAGAATATGGCTAATACTATGACCGACACCATCAAGCCAAAAAAACGAAAGACAACGCTCCACTGCCTATTAACATTCTACCCTAATCCATGTACTCCACACCCTCCTATATCCTCGATAAGTTGAAGTTGTGCTATGTCTTGTGATCCTGTCTAATCACCTCTCCTCAATAATTTTTCGGTGTACCTCTACCTCTCCTCGTACCCACTATATCCAACCTCTCGCACCTCCTCATTGGACAGGAAAGACCAAAAAACTGAAATAGTTTCTTTATACAAATTAACGTTTCGACCTATCAGTGGAAATAGCTATTCAGTCAGAAGATCAAATAAGTGTATGTAATGAGTCGTACCGTGAGTATGATAACATGGAACTAAATTACCTGTATAATTCCCTTCACACGCCAAACCTTGTGCTTTAAAACTACTACATGTGGATCATCAGGATGCAGTGAGCGCAGTTCCTCACGGACAGATTCCAAACTGGCATTATGTTCAGAAGATAATTGAACTGCTTTGACCTCTTTCAGAGCCCTCTCCCGTTTGCCTAACACTGCACGCGAATCTCCAGCATTTGCAATGTATAACATGCCACCGCATATAATACCCACTAAGCAGCATGATCCCACTGAAGCAATTTGGGGTCTAGTTTGCCATTGCTTTCTCACTAGAGAAAGAAACTCCTCTTCTGTTGCCAAATATGCCTTGCTTATAACATCAGCTGACATTACTTGATTCTCTGAGGTGAATTCTGCATCAGAAAAAAGCTGTTGGGTGAGTAACATATGCATCAGCAATCTTCAAATCATATGCACGAGGAGAAGAGTTTGTGCACATTTCAAAGGATGAAAGAGAATCATCAAAGCTTTCTTCACTCAAGTATTTTCTTTCTTGTGGGGAGGGGAGTGTGCAAGCAGGAAGCAAGGCTGATTGAATGCTATGTTATGGGTAGAAACTTTAATTGGTTGATTTGCTAGATTTTAGTGATGAGATTTATTAGCAGAGAACATTGCCTAGTACGACAAAAATCTAGGATGTGATCTCTTTTATGATTGAAGGTATTTATCCATTAGCAAATGGGTGTTCAGACTTTAAACCCAAGCGACTTATCATGATCTGAGTTACAAAATATGACACCTTCGTGATGACAGAGTACTATGGATGTTTCATGGACATGGAAGCTGTAATGGTACTAAAAAAACTAAGGCTAAAATTCAGTTATTTGCAATACCTGGATAAGGAAACTAAAAGATAGCTACTGGAACTATTAGCTCATGGTGCAATAAAGTATGTGCTTAAGTGAATAAAGAGGTATGTATACATGTATCTTTTAGTGCTTTCAGTTTCCAAGACAGAGATCCGGACCTCTAAGGTACACACATTAGCGCCTTGGTGTCTGCACGAAATCACAGCCTAAGTGACACGAAGACACATTAGCGCCTTGGTGTCCGCAACATACACCACATCTAGTATCTAGGTACACCTCAGTAGCACATTTAATAACATTTATTCACTACGAACAAGATGAGACATATAAAGATGAAGCACAAACTGGAAATACATGTGCGCATGTGTTTTGTATGAGTGCTTTATGTACTATAGTTGATAAAATACCTAGAGTTACTGCAGGTAACAAAGAAGAGATTTTTCATGCTTCTGAAGTGTATATATATGTAAGACATGGATGAAAAACCGCCTACATAGTTGATATTTGAAGCAAAGCATAGGAAAGAAGAAAAAGCATACTCTTGACATTCTCAAAAAGGCGATCATTTATAAACCGGGCAGCTTCTGCACCTGCATGGCCATCATATATTCCCACAAAGGTGCCCTGAGGACCTGTTTCAACCAAACTCATTGGCCCCGATTCAAGCTGGCTCTGATCCTCCAATATATTATTTGCTTGAATTACAGCCATCGAGAACTCCCCATTAACATGGTGCCCAGAATCTTTATACCACAACAATCCATCAACACACCCGGCTGAGTCTCTTCTTCCTCTACTGCTGCTATTTTCACCGTCACTATCTAATGTAGGCTTCCAACAAGGGTATACAAACCTTTTCCAAGTAGTTGTCACCATACCTTTGCATGATACTGCTATTATCACTCACCCAAATGGTCCAGAAATCAAGTAATTGCCAAGACACAATATATCAAGCAGCCCCAATGATCCAGCTATCAAAAGGCACATCAAACAACAATTGTTCCACAATCTACACCCCAGCTTGAGACCTACGTCATAAATCTTGCAAATGGTTCCAGACTTTGCGCATATATCTAGAAATGCATACAGTTAATCTGCATACCCGGAAAGCATTAGCTACCTAAATAGAATATGTACCCAAAGCCTGCATTAACAGACACAATAAATGAGCAATTGAATCTAAACACTTAATGGGGTTTCAAGATTATGTACAATATAGAGACCAAGCAATGCAAATATCATTAATCCGAATACACATATATACAAGAACAACAATACATTACAGACAAATCAAATCAACAATTAAGACTAAAACACAAAAGGGGTTTCATGATTATACACAATAAAGAAATCAACCAATGCAAGGCACCAATTAATCTGCACATCAACATAAACAAGAACAGCCTAAAATATCTTCTTGTCATTTCTCCCCACAACCTCCCCCCCTTTTTTTTATTCTTTTTCAAAAAAAAAAAGAGACGAGGAACTTGATTCTCTG
>DF358632.1:4261-30294 GCA_000787875.1 Solanum virginianum
CAAGATAGTCGATGATGCCTATATATATATATAATACTTGATATCATCAATCCTAAATTGAATGATTTTTATAAAATCTACACATAGATTGAGTTGAGGTTTGAGTTTGATTATATGAGTGATGTGCTGTTAAAATACATCACTTTCGATGCTTAATACTTGCAATTTTGGGTGTTTTCAATGCGATGTTGTTGGTTTTATGTGTTTTTGTGTTATATTTGCAGTTTTATAGGTTGGCCTTGATTTTTGGGAAGATGTGCAGAAGTTGCTAATTTTTGCTGCTATACGAGACCTTTTACAGGTCATAGATCATTCTACAGGCCGTAGGGTGGTCTTGTGAACAATTCCAGTGAGGAGCTATTTTTTGACGTTGATTTTATGAATATGCAGACGAGCCATAGAAGGTTTTATGAGTCATAAAAGATGGTTCATGCCTTGAGGATCAGAAATTGAGACTTTCTGAAGATTCATCTGACAAAACCCCCTTTAGGGGCCATAAACCACTTTACGAGTCATAGAGGAGTGTCGTATCTACAAAAATCATGAGTAGCTAAATCCTTAAGTAGGGTTGTGGGAGCCATGAAGAACTAACAAAGTAAAACCGAATAATTCATAATTCTTAGAAGGTGTGTATGCACGTATTAATTAACTCTCTTCCTTTTGCATGTTATCTATTGGTGGCCAAAATTGTACTTGCCTAGTGTTATTGATTGGACCAATGAAGTAATGAATAGGAAAAGAGATTAATTAATAGGATTTGATTGATGTGTTCTCGTCTAATCAACCAAATTGGGCCAAGGGAAGGTTGTACTAGGACTAATAGGTAAGGGTTAGTAATGCACATTATGGATATGGGCCAAGTCACATAGTGAAATTCACCTCTCACCTTTGACCAAAAAGCTCGGGGAACTTAACTTACCATCCTATATGCTATACACTACAAACGAATTAGGTTATTCGGTGATACTGAGTTAGGGAGTCATGGGGAACGCAATACCTTAGTTTATCTCTATATTGATTTCTCTCTTTTATTAAGTTAGTTTAGTTTTACTTTTCATTGATTATTGCAAAACACCCTTGGGGAAGTGAGTTGGTTAACTTCTCAAATTGCAGTCATTGAATTTTCTTGAGTCTACATATTCCCTGTGGGTTCGACCCTAACCTCGGTTAGGTTCTATATCTTGATAGTGGCCGCTTGATCCTCTAAAAAGAAGGTGTAACTTGGGCAACATCAATATTTTGACACTGTTGCCGGGGAATATAGGTAGACTTAGTTAATTCATAGTAATTTGAGTGTTAATCCTTATTTCTCATATTTTACATTTTGTTTTTGTTTTTGTTGCTTTTCAGGGTTAAGTGTAGTGTATGCCCAACACTCGAAGCCAAGGCAATCCCTTAACTCCATTTGATCCAGAAAGCTATAGAACATTAAGAAAAATGGCCCAAGATAACACTAATAATGCAACCAATGCAACTCTAAACAGGAACAATAATGACAATGCTAAGAATGAGAACCCACCTCCTCTTGAGAACATTGCTCCACAACCTCAAGACTTCAAAACTAATGCTTACTAGTGGAATCTGTATAAGCCAAATCCTATGGCTATAGAGGTGACTAGAGCTATAGTGTTACCACTACTACCGACAAACACAAAGTTCACAGTCTCATGTGGGTTGCTTCAGATGCTGCAGAACTGTAGGTTGTTTATAAGCTTACCATCAAAGGATCCTCATAGCCATGTATGCAATGTGACATTCGTCTACAAGAGTGTGATAGGAATATAAAATCTGTCTATGGATGCTGTGGGACTTCATGTCTTCTTATTATTTTTTACAAGCAATTTAGTATTATGGCTATTTGAGCTCCCATAGAGTTCAATCACCAATTGGGAGGACTTACAAAAGGACTTTTTGGAGAGGTACTTCTATAGATCGAAGATGCTCAAATTAAAGGACCAGATTAACAACTTTGAGCAACTTCTTGGTGATTCAATCAGCACTACTTGGGAGTAGTTTAGCAAATGTTTAAGGAGTGTCTCATACCACAAGATAGTCGATGATGCCTTGGTGGAGATCTTCTTCCACACCCTTGATTAGAACAGTTAGGATTGTGCCGACACTATCATGAGGGGCATGTTCTTAGATCAACCATTTGCAAGGATTGTAGAGTAGATAGAAAGAGTAGTCAAGACTGATCATGCATGTGGGAAGAGAGACAGAGCATCCACCAAAAGTTCATAGGCTGTCAGTGTTGGTCCGGAGCAAGCAAGAATCAATGAAGAAATCATGCAATAGCTTGCCTAGATTCATATTGGTATGGAAGTGATGATGAAGTAGAACCAAGAGTGCATAAATGCTGTAGTTCATTGACCTCTATGTGATCCTATATATGATGAGCCTTATTATGATGAGGACGCGTGTTTTGTTGATGATCAAATGGGGGGTTTTCAAACCAACGCCCACGGGTCCAATCAGGACTATTGGCACTAAGGTCAAGGAAACCAAGGTTGGAACTTTAACAGAGATGGAGTTTACAAGGATAACCATGAAGGATACTATGACAGGAACAGAGGTACAGAGAGAGATGCAGATTGGGGTCACAGAGAAGGCTTCAGAAATGATCCTTATGTGCTACCACATAACTGCGATGTAGGTGCAAACAGTTCCAAATTGAGGAGATATTTGATCACCTATTGAAGAAAGATGAAACACAAGATAAAAATCTAAGAGGCATGAAATATGAGATTTCTAGAATAAACCAAAAAATTGAGTCTCACTCTGTGACAAGCAAACAACTGGAACAACAGTTTAGTCAAGCATTAACTTAGTTTAACTAATGTTAGAGGGGTACACTGCCTAGAAACATAGTCCAAAACATTAGAATGAAGGGTAGTGTATAGCGTTTACTACTCAGGATGGCAAGAGCACCATTGATCCTCCCATGCCAATGAATGATGTAGATGTTCGAGAGGAGATCGTTGCAGCTAAAGATGCGGAGATCGAAGATGATCATGGCAAGAATGGGATAAGTAAAGCTGCTGATGCGCCATAGAAGTTGAAGCCCATTCGTACCTCCTTCTCCCTTTCCTTAAGAATCAAAAAAAGGGAGGAGGATGGTAAACTCAAGAACTTCCTCTCCATGCTTAAATAACTATTCGTCAACATCCCTCCCTCTCATTAAGGCATTGGAGAAGATGCCTGGGTATGCTATGTTTATGAAGGACCTAGTTACTAAAAAGCATACTGTGAGTCAGGATCTCTCCCAAGAGCTTCAACATTCTAGTGTTATTGCTACGGGGTCCTTGGCTTAGAAGCGAGAAGACCTCAGTGCTTTCACCATACCCTGAACCATTGGGAATGTGAAGTTCGCAAGGGCACTATGTGATCTAGGTGCCAACATTAACCTGATGCCCCTTGAGGTCTACAAGAAGATTAAATTGGGAGCCCCTTCTCCAACAAGCATGCAGATATTGATGGCGGATAACATGGTGAAGAAGCTTGTGGGGATACTATACAATGTGCTAGTCAAAGTTGAGAAGTTCATATTTCTCGCAGACTTTGTGATACTAGATTGCGAATTCGACTTTGACATCCCAATCATCTTGGAAAGATCATTCCTAGCATCTAGGTGAGTACTAGTGGATAAGAAACCGATCACCTCAAGTTTATATTGAACGACTAAGAAGTCATCTTCAATATTTGTCAGTACATGAATTGTCCAGATGATTTGAAGAATGAAGTTTGGGCAATTGGTGAAGTCTGAGTAGCCAATTTGTCCAAGTCATACCACGACATTAAATTAGGTACTTGGGAGGTAACCCAAGGTAGATACTGGCACTTAGGCATCTAGGATGTTTTTGACCCCTATATGTCTTTATTTTCTTTGAATGTGTTCATTGGGGAGAATGCATATCTTTTTCGATGGAGGTGTGGGTAGTTTTAGGCCTCGGTGAAGTCAGAGCAACTTGGGTTAATAACTACCCTAATTTGTGATCCCAAGGTTTTCTTGCCTGTGTTTGTTTTCCCTGTGGATATTCACTTTCTGTTGAACCGACATGTTTAGGATATTTAGGTAATATTTGTAGCACATAGTAGTAATACTTGTGGCATATAGCATGTTTTATGGTTTGCTTGAAAAATGACACCCAACAAAAATTTTGATTAGCAGTTAGATAATAACCATGCATATTTAGGTATGTGACAGTGTTTGTTCTGACAAGTGAGGATAAGTTGAAATGAAAAATATGATCTGAGAGTCTTTTGTTTATAATGTATGTAGTGCCATGTGAGGGGGAGCTTAATTTGCTGGAGTAATATGTTGTGTGCTAATTTAGAACTTGCCTTGTAACTCTAAGTTAGACTGTAGATTAGTTGGATTAGGAAAAGATCTTAGGACATTGTTCTTAACAATCCACTTAGCCTAAAATAACCAACCAAAATTGCAGTATATCCCTTGTTCCCAATGTTTGAGCCTAACATGTACCTATTCATTGAAAAAACTTGATTAGCCTAGCCTTGTTAGCTGAAATAAATCTTGAAATTGGCCCTAATCCTCCCTTGGACATTGTGCACCTTGACTGAGGAAAAAAGCTTAAGTTGAAGGTGGTTACCAAAAGTGGCCCTAGTTAGGAGGGTAGATATTGTACACCTCAACTCAGGCCAATGGCCTGATGCCTAAGTCGAGGGTGGCTGGTTTAAGGGTGAAACATATAAATAAAAAGGGGGGTTGGTTATATAGAGAAAAGGAAAAATCATGTGCTGAGGGCAAGAAAAATAAATGATGCCTTATTTTTGAGCTAAAAAGAAAAATGAAGTGTAAAAACAAGGTAAAAAGCTGAAAAATATAAAGAAAGCACCCAGAAAAGCTTGGAATAAGAGAAAGGGAGAATGAAATGAAAATAGTAGAGTTAGTAGGGAAAAAATGGAGAAAAATGCAGTGTCAAGGAGGGCTGTTAGTCACTATATTCCTAAAATACCATGCCAAAGCCCCTGAGCCTACGTTACAAGCCTAGAAAGTCCTAAAGTGATACTAGTCTAGTAAGTTGAAGGTCTTACTCACGAGTATAGGGGAAATCCTATGGTATTAGTCCCAAGTTTATACATGAAAATATCATTGAGTTTTAAATATGAGACTTTTTTCTGTGAAGGCACTTGCATTGCATTATTAGTATTAGACTTGTTCAGTGATTGTGGATTGCTGATAGGACCTCACTTGTCATAGTTTGGTTATCACATGCACTGGTCCAAATTTGAAATTTATATGATAAATGCCATTGGGTTGAGGTCTATATGTTACTGTATTATCTATGTTGATTAAGTCCGTCGCTTGAGGACAAGCAGCAATTTTAAGTTTAGGGTGTTGATGTGCTGTCAAAATATGATACTTTTGATGCTTAAAACTTGAATTTTTTGGTGTTCGCAATGCGATGTTAGTTGGTTTTATGTGTTTTTGTGCTATATTTGCAGGATTATAGGTTGGCCTTGATTTTTGGAAAAAAGTGTAGAAGTTGCTGATTTTTGTGGCTATACGAGACCCTTTAAGAGCCATAGATCATTCTATGGACCGTAGGGTGGTCTCATGAACAATTCTAGTGAGGGACTATTTTTTAAAGTTGATTCTACGAATATGTAGATGAGCCACAGAAGATGGTTTGTACCCTGAGGATAAGAGATTGGGACTTTATGAAGATTCATCAGACAAAACCCCCTTTAAGGGTCGTAAACCACTTTACAAGTCATACAGAGGTGTCATTGAGTTGAAGTCCAATTTTCCAGTAGCTGTGTACGAGACCTCGATTATGGGCTGTGGAATGTAGTACAACCCGTAAACCCCTTTTGTATGGCGTGGCGACCAGTTCTCCTATTATGTTAGGATTTATATTTTATTTATTATTAATAGGTATTTTAGGTTATTTTTCATAAGTTTTCGTCTAGAACTCAGAGAACTCAACAATTAGAGAGAGAAAATTATAAGATCACTTTGGAGAGTCTTTCAGAATACTTGAGTTTGAATTTTGTCTTTAAGCTTGTGATTCTTATTGAAGTTGGATTTGCTTGTTCTAAACTCTATTGTGTAAGTATATGTTTTCTCTATTCATAATTCTTGCATCTACAGAAAGCATGAGTAGCTAAATTCACAACTAGGATTTTGGGAACCATGAAGAACTAACCAAGTAAACCGGATAATTTATAATTCTTAGAAGGTGTGTATAGACGTATTAATTAACTCTCTTTATTTTGCATGTTTTCTAGTGATGGCTAACATTAGAACTTGTCTAGTGTTACTAATAGGATCAATTAATTAACATGATTCAATTGATGTGATCTCATCTAATCAACCAAACTAGGCCAAGAGGAGGTTGTATTGACACTAATAGGTAAGGGTTAGTAATGCACACTATGGATATAGGCCAAGTCACATAGTGAAATTCACCTCTCACCTTTGACCAAAGGGTTTGCTGAACTTAACTTATCATCCTGCATGCTATACAGTAGAAAATAATTAGGTTATCTGGTGATACTGAGTTCGGGAGTCATGCGGAACACAATACCCTAGTTTATCTCCATATTGATTTCTATCTTATGTTAAGTTAGTTTAGTTTTACTTTCCATTGATTATTGGAAAACCCTCCCTTGGGGAAGTAAGTTGGTTAACTTCTCAAATTGCATTCATTGAATTTCCTTAAGTCTACGTATTCCCTGTGGGTTCGACCCTAACCTTAGTTAGGTTCTATATCTTGACAACGACCGCTTTATCCTCTAAAAAAGATATGTAACTTGGGCGACATCAATGAGTTAAGTGAATTGAGCATAATTGAGAGTGAGGAGCACATTGTACTATAATAGCATATCCGTTGCTCCATTTTACTTGCATTCCATGATGAGTCTAATTGATTTCTCTTGATTGATTGAGTTGATTAGATACTGAGAAGAGTTGAGTTAAGACAACCCCACAAGGTTAAGATTTGAGTTGATTGATAAGTTGTACATATTTTAGTCTTGGGAGAAGTATCATGCACCAAGCTGGGGAGCGAGTAAATAACTAATCTAACCCACAGAACTATGTTACCAACATAGGATAGTCATATAACACGTTCTAGTGACTCTTGTCCCAAAAGATGGACATTTATTATGGATCCATGAGAGAGTTGATCATCCTTTACCATGGCAAGTTTAGGACAGGCATGGCAATGATGTCACCTTCATTGTGCATCACCAAACTAAAGGTGATGGGATTAGATGTCAATTAAGAAAAACTATTGAGCAAACATTGATTGAGCATGATATTTTTAAACTGAGTTTAATACTAATGAGTCTATTTTCAAAAGCATAATTTATATTAAAACTTACATATTTATTGATTTGAATAAGTGAATGAGTTGAGTTTTACCTTCTTGAGTTATTTTACATACTAGTATATTCCATGTACTGACGTCCATTTGGACCTGCATCATTTCATGATGCAGATACAGGTGATAGAGGAATTTAAGCCCCATATTGTTAAGGTCTAGTTCAGTGTATTCCAAGAGTTGCTAAGCCTTCTTTGCCTTCTGGAGAAGCCCTTTTACTTTCTTGTTACGATTGAGTAGTTATTTCTTTAATTGGGATATCTATGGCCTATCATTGTACCATCTAAATTATTAGGTAGAGGCTTCATAGATATTGAGTAGAGGATTTTTAAGCATTATTTATTTCTAAACTTATTCATTACAAACTATGTTTAAGTAGAGTTATATCTATTCATATGATATATTTTTATTTGAGTATTTCTTCCGCTGTTGAGTTGTTGTGACAATGAGGCCAAGTGATGCTCTGAAGGAATCAACAATGGTTCTTCAAGTGCCAAGCACACCAAGGATACCCTCCCAGGGCATGACAAGCTTGGTATTAGAGCACAGAGTTCAAGTGTCCTAAGGAGTTTATCAAGCCATATCTAGTAGAGTCTTGTTTATGGGAATGTTTGCACCACACTTCATAAGCACGAGGCTATAGGACATTAGGAATTCTTATAGTTTCTTATATTCTAGGTTTGTGCAATAGAGTTAAAACTCTATAAATCTTCTTTCTAACTCAACATTACATTCTTATAGATCATGCCTCTTAAAGAGTACAGTGTCCCAGAGAAATGCCTTAGCTAATAATGCTGAGAATGCTACTTCAAAGGTGCCTCCTCACATGTAAACAATAGGCAGAGGTCGACCTACTAGATTTTCTGGTGCTCCTCAGCCACCCACTACCTCACCTACTCCTACCACAAAGGCTAACTTTAGAGGAGCTATCACCATGCTCACTCAATTGGTAGCTACTTAGAGTGAGAACTAGGGTTCACAAACTCCTAGTTCTAATTCTCAAGAGCCAACAATTGCCACCAGATTGAGAGATTTTCTGAGGATAAACCCACCAATCTTCACAGGGTCTAAGGTTGAGGAGGACCCCTAAAATTTTATTTATGAAATGTGGAAGGTTCTGAAAACTATGCATGCAACTGAGACTGAAGGATTTGAGCTTGCTTCCTACTAGCTTAAGGATATGGCTAATGTTTGGTACAATTAGTGGGAGGAAAGTTGAGGTGAGGATGTTGAGCTTGCTTCTTAGCATGAGTTCGAAAGTGCCTTCCTTGATCACTTCTTTCCTCAGGAGTTGAGGGTGGCCAAAATTGAGAAGTTTCAGAATTTGAAATAGGTAGGACTGGCTGTTAAAGAGTATAGGCTGAAATTCTTTCAATTATCTAGGTATGCCCTAGAGATGGTCTAGGATATAAGAGTGAGGATGAGGATATTCATATCTAGATTGGGTAGACATGTGAAGAAAAAGTGCAAAACTGCGTTGCTGATCCCAGGTATGGACATCTTAAGAATTATGGTCTATGCCCAACAAATTGAGGTTAATGTGAAGGGAGATAGAGAGGAGCATCTGAGTAAAAAGGTCAAGTTAGCCAGTCCTGAGCCCAATCAGACTAAGTAGAGTAATAATGATAAGCCTTACTTCCAGAAGAGGTCCTTTAGTTATGCACCATCTTCATCCAGTACACCAGTCCTGAATGTTAGGTATGACCAGAGGTCCCAAGGTTAGGCAAACTTTAGAGAACAGGGTTCATAGTCCTAGATCAGTGTTGCCTTTAGCTTTAAAGGGAAGCCACCTTGTGGGAAATATGGCAAGATGCACCTTAGAGAATGTAGAGATGGAGGGAATGGTTGGTACATATGTGGCCATCCAGGCCATTTTCAGAGAGAGTGTCCATGTGGGGAAATCAGGCCCTATCTTCTACCACAACACCACCAACGAGGGGTAATCAGAGAGATGCTATACCTGAGATAAGTGGTGGGATAAATCCTCTATATATGATGGGGAATCGATAGGACCAAGAGATCGCACCCGATGCGTGATTGGTATGCTTCAAGTCTTTACCTTTCATTGCTATGCTTTACTTGATCCAGGTGTGACTTATTCCTTTGTAATGCCATATGTGGCTGGTAGATTGGAGATCCTTCCTGAGTGCTTGGTTGAGCCATTTTCTCTTTCTACTCTTATTGGTTAGTCTATTCGAGCTGAGAGAATCTATAGAGATTGTATGATGTCCATCTATCATCGGGATAATCTTGCTGATTTGATTGAGTTAAAAAAGGTCAATTTAGATCTGATCCTAGGCATGGACTGGCTTCATGCCTATTATGCTAGTGTTGTTATAGATCTTGGACTATTAAATTCCAGTTTCTGAATAAGCTTATTATTTAGTCAAAGAGAGATTCTATTGTGCCGAAGGGTAGGTTTATTTCTTACCTCAAGGCTCGAAGACTAATCTCTAAGGGGTATATTTATCACCTCGTGTAATTTAAGTCTGATGATGTTGAGCCTCCTACTCTTGAGTCCATCTCGATCGTGAGCGAGTTTCCTTATGTATTTCCTGAGGATTTTCTCGGAGTCCCTCCTGATATGGAGATTGACTTTGGGATTGATGTTCTTCTTGAGACCAAATCTGTTACTATTCTGTTGTATAGAATAGCCCCTGCAGAGTTGAAAGAGTTGAAGGAACAGTTGAGACATTTGCTATAGAAGGGATTTATTAGGCCGAGTGTCTCTCCATGGGGTATCTAGTCTTGTTCGTATAAAAAAAGGATGGTTCCCTTAGAATGTATATTGACTACCGCTAGTTGAATAAAGTGACAATCAAGTATCCCCTTTTGACGATCGATGACTAGTTTGACTAACTTTAAGATGCCATTATTTCTCCAAGATAGACCTCCGATCAGGCTATCATTAGTTGAAAGTGAAAGAATGTGATATCATTAAGATGAATTTTCGAACCTAATATGGTCACTTTGAGTTCTTGGTAATGTCCTCTAGATTGATAAATGCACCTGCAGCTTTCATGGACCTGATGAACATAGTATTCAGACAGTATCTTAACATGTTCATGATTATGTTTATTGATGACATTTTGTTGTATTCTAAAGACGAGGAGGAGCATGCCAATTATCTTAAGATCACTTTGTAGACGCTCAGAGATAATGAGTTATATGCAAATTTTTTGAAGTATGAGGTTCGGGTCAAATCTGTGGCATTCCTAAGCCATGTAGTTTTGGGGCGATGGTATACAAGTAGATACTCAAAAGATTGAGGCAGTTAAGAACTTGCCTAGACTGACCTCACCAACCGATATAAGGAGTTTTCTGGGATTAGCTGGCTACTACACAGATTTGTTGAGGGATTCTCTTCTATATCTATACCATTGACTAGACTAAAACAGAAGAAAGTCAATTTTCAATAGTCCGATGTATGTGAGAGGAGATTTTGAGAGTTGAAGATAAGGTTGACTATTGCCCTAGTATTGATTTTGCCTGACAGAATAGATGGATTTGTTATCTACTGCGATGCTTCGAGAGTGGGATTAGGATGTGTGTTGATGCACAAAGGTAAAGTTGTTGCCTATGTTTCTAGATATCTTAAACTGTATGAGAAGAGTAATCCAACTCATGACTTGGAATTGGCAGCAGTGGTGTTTTCTTTCAAACTATGGTGTTACTACTTGTATGGAGCATATGTTAATTTATTCACAAACTACAAGAGCATGCAATATGTCTTCACCCAGAAGTAGCTTAATTTGAGGCAGAGGAGATAGATTGAGCTACTCAAAGACTATAACATGAGCATGCTCTACCACCCAGGTAAAGCTAATGTAGTTGCTAATGCTCTTAGCTGTTTGTCTATGGGAAGCACCACCCATGTAGAGGAAGGGAAAAAGGAGATGGCTAAAGAGGTTCACACACTGGAATGATTGGGGGTTCAACTAGTCGAATTGGGTGTGAGCGGATGTACTTGTGCGTAATGGGTCTATATTATCTCTAGTAGTGGAGGTGAAGGAGAAGCAAGATCAAGACCCTGTCTTGCTGCAATTGAAAGCAGATATGCATAAGCAGAAGGTGATGCCTTTTGCCTAAGGGGGAGATGGAGTTTTGAGTTACCGAGGCAGATTATGTGTTCTAGATGTCGATCATGTCCGAGAGAGGATCATGGAAGAGGCCTATAATTCTAGATATTCCATCTACCCTGGATTAATCAAGATGTATCATGACTTGAGATAAGTCTACTGGTGGAGTGGAATGAAGAAGAACATTGCTAAGTTCGTTTCCAAGTGCCTGAATTGCCAACAACTGAAAGTTAAGCATCAAAGAACATATGGAGTAGCTCAAAAGTTTGAGAGTCTAAAGTGGAGGTTTGAGATGATCAATATGGAATTTTTCATAGGTTTACCAAGGTCTCGCATATAGCATGATTCAATTTAGGTGATAGTTGATAGAGTGATCAAATCTGCTCACTTCTTGGCAGTAAAGATGACTGATACTATGGAGGATTATACCCGACTGTACATAAAAGATATTGTTATACTACATGGAGTACCCTTATCTATCATCTCATATAGAGGATCCTGATTGACTACTCAGTTTTGGAGATCTTTTCAGAAAAGTTTGGGTTCGAAGAAAAATCTCAGCACTACATTCCACCCACAGACTGATGGTCAGGTAGAGCACACAATTCAGACATTTGAGGATATGTTGAGAGCTTGCGTCAATGATTTCAAGGGTAATTGGGATGACCATTTTCCTTTGATTAAGTTTGCCTACAACAACTTTCGTTCGAGTAAGATGGCCCCATATGAGGCACTCTATTGGAGGAGATGTAGATCACCAATTGGATGGTTTAAGGTTGGTAAAGTAGAATTGATTGGACCAAATTTGGTTTACCAAGCCATCGAAAAGGTAAATATCATTTGCAAAAGGTTGAAGACTGCATAGAGTCGATAAAAATCTTACACTGATGTTAGAAGGAGAAAGTTAGAGTTTAAGGTTGAAGATTGCGTGTATTTTAAGGTGTCACCTATGAAAGGTATGATGCATTTTGGGAAGAAAGGAAAGCTTAGTCTGAGGTATATTGGTCCTTTCAAATTATAAAGAAAATGGCCAATGTGGTTTGTGAGTTGGAGCTATCATTAGAGTTAGCGATCATCCACCTAGTCTTTCATATTTCCATGCTTAAAAATTGTTTGGGAGACCTGCAGTTGGTTGTGCTTATTGAGAGAATTGGAGTAAAAGACAACTTGAGCTATGAGGAGATTTCTATCTAAATCCTTGATCATCAGGTTTGCAAGTTGAGAACTAAGGAGATTGCATCTGTCAAGGTTGTTGGGAGGCAGAGGAGGATGTGAACACCAAGTACCCTAATTTATTCCTACCTGCTAATGATGAGAGAGATAAAGGTAATAATTCACTTCTAAATTCTTGAATTCCTATTCCTTATGTTCTCTTTCCATTCTGAGTTTGATAGATAATAAAGTTCTAGAGTATGAGTGAGGATTGATTTGATATGATTGTCTGCTTAATTATTTTACTTGCTGAATTTCTTGACTGATTGATCACATGAGTAAGATGAGAGTTGTTTGATTGTAAGAGTCTATAGAGAGATTCGTGCCTTGACTATGTTTCCTAGATCTCTCTTTATTCGAGGACGAATAATCCCAAGGGGGAGATAATGTAACACCCCCTAATTCTTTCCACCTAATATGAGTAGATGCACAAAGAAAACTGAGAAAAAGACTGAGAAAATTGTTGGAAGAGAAACTACGAGGCCTATCTATGACCCATAGAAGAGGCGTCGTAGATCCTCAGATGACTTGGTAAAATTTTCTATGTCTAAGGATCATGTACAAGATATCATATGACCCGTAAAATAATCCACAACCCGTTAGATTTGGTTTCGTTAGTTAATAATCCAAAAATCAACTTTTTAGTATCTTAAGTTATGATTTATCAGACAGCCCATGGAAGAGGTTTCGTCGATTCCCTGACGAATTCCAGTAACTCAAATTTTTGGACACTTTACCTACGAGAGATCATTTACGGCCCATAGACATGGTCTCCTAGAACCTGTCGGCAGTTTTTAAGATGAGTATTTTTGTCTATTCCTTTTTCCTTTTAATCTAACTTTTGACGTTTTAGACTTAATTAAAGTCCTAAAACAAAACCGTAAGTGTATTTTCACAATTCTTCATGCTATTCTCTAGAGCACTAGAGGAAGGAGAGACACAGGGGTATCTAGTTCAAGCGTGAAGATCGATTGAAGCTTGATTGTTTCTCCTATTTCCAGGTATCTAAGGTTTACTAAAGTGTTGAACTACTTTCGTTTAGATGGCTTTTTCACTTACTTAAATCAAGATTGAGCAAAAGTGTTGAGTTTTGAAAATACTATCATCCAAATACTGAATTTCTATATTTATTATGAGTTCTTATAATGATATATGAGAAAATTTTTGTATTACATGACCACTGATATGAGATTGCCATATATATATATTTTATACTTGATATCATGAATCCTAAATTGAATGATTTTTATAAAATCTATACATGGATTGAGTTGAGGTTGGAGTTTGATTGTACGAGTCAACTGAATTGAGCATAATTGAGAGTGAGAAGCACATTGTACTATAATTTCATGTCCATTTCTACATTTTTCTTGCATTCCATGATATGTCTAATTGATAAGTTTGAATGACCGTTTGAGTCTGAGTTGAGTTTGATTGATTTCTCTTTATTGTTTGAGTTGATGAGACACTGAGATGAGTTAAGTTGAAACAACCCCACGCGGTTGAGGTTTAAGTTGATTGATATGAGTATTATTGATATTTGAGTTGATTGATGAGTTGACCATGTTTTACTCTTTGGAGGACTATAGAGCACCGAGCTGGGAGCAAGTAAATAACTACTCTAATCCACATAACTATGTTACTAGTGTAGGATAGTCGAAAACACATTTTGGCAACTCTTGTCCCAAAAGATGGACATTTATTATGGATCCTTGAGAGAGTTGGTTATCCTTTACCTTGGCAAGTTTAGGACAGGCATGGCAACGACGTCGCCTTTGTTGTGCATCACCAAACTAAAGGTGATGAGATTGGTTGTCCGTTAAGACAAAATTCTATGCAAACACTAATTGACCATGATGTTTTTAAACTGAGTTTAATACTACTATGTCTATTTTCAAAAGCATGATTTATATTAAAACTTACCTATTTATTGAGTTTAATAAGTGAGTGAATTGAGTTTTACCTTCTTGAGCTATTTTACATATACTGGTATATTCCGTGTACTGATGCCCATTTGGACCTGTATCGTTTAATGATGCAGATACAGGTAACAAAGGACTTCAACCACACATCATTGAGGTATAGTTCACTACATTTCTAGAGTTTGTGAGCCCTCCTTGCCTTCCGAAGGAGCCCTTTTATTTTCTGATTACGATTGAGTAGTTATTTCTTTGATTGGGGTATCCATGGCCTGTCATGGTACCATCTAGATTGTTGAGTAAAGGCTTTGTAGATATTGAGTAGAGGATTTGTTGAGCATTATTTATTTCCAAACTTATTCATTGGAAACTATGTTTTAGTAGAGTTGGATCAAATAATGTCTTTTAATTTTAGTATTACTTCCTGATGAGTTGATGTGACGATGAGGCAAGGTGGTTCTCTAGGGGATTTAGCAATGGTTCTTCAAGTGCCGGCCACACCAAGGGTATCCTCCTGGGGTGTAACAATCATCCCTAGCTTCAGCATCTTTTCTTTCCCTCTTTCTCACGAACCACATCATCATCTATTGGTATTTGTTAGTCAATCATTTGCTTGTCACCTCGTGTAGTAACCAATATGCACTGCCCGTCATTCTTTAGATTTTGGATTGTTTTAGTTTGGCAATGTACCCTTCTGATACTGGTTCAACTGTGCAGACATCTAACCAAATTGTTGGTCCAACTGCTTAATACCCATAGAATGAGACTTAATTTTCTAATTAATATGTGAAATTCTAGCTTTCATTCCTTCCAAGGTCTCATCATGGGCGTTAGCCTTCTTCAATAACTTATCATACATCTCCTCAATCCTTGAACTACCAGTCTTAGAATCATGATTATGTGGTGGCACATACAGATATTTCTATACCCATCTTTGTGACCCTAATAACCATCTCTGTCTAGTCCCCTATTTCTATCATGGTAATTCCTGATTGTTGTCACTATACGCATTATCTTTGTTATAGCTCCAACCTTGATTCCCTTGACCTTGGCATCAGTAGTCCTGATTAGACCCTTGGGCATTTTTCTGGAAACCCACTATTTGGTCGGTTACAAAGCAAGTGTCCTCTTCACAATAAGGCTCCTCATACATAGGTGCTCATAGAGGTTGATGATTGACTGCATTTACTTGTTCTTGAGTCTGCTTCATCAGTAACCCCACATTAGTATTGATCCATGCTAACTCTTGCATTACATCTTCATTGATCTTAGCCTGCTCTAGATTTGTAATGACTGAAAAGGAACTCTTCGTTGTAGATTTTTCCTTTGTGCAGCATGCACAGTTAGTCTTTGCTACCCTCTCCAATTGTTCAGCCACAACAGAAAAAAGGGTAATCGAAGAATGATCCTCCAGTTATGGTATCAGCCACAACTTTACAATTGTCAAATAAAGCCCGATAGAAGATCTCCACTACAAAATCATCAACAATCTTACGGTCTAACATACTTCTCAACCAATTAGTGAAATTATCTCAAGTACCACTTATAGAATCACCAGGCCACTACTCGAAGTTGTTAATCTAGTCTTTCAACTTTAGCTTCTTCGACTTAGGAAAATACCTCTTCAAAAAGGCATTTTGCATTTCCACCCATGTAGTGATAGAACTCAGAGGAAGTTCAATTAACCAACTATTGCTTCGCTAGTGAGAGATAATGAGAAGACATGGATCCCAATGGCATCTATGCATAAATTCTAATTTCCCATCACATTCTTACAAACAAAGATAAAATTGTGTAGATGGTTATGAAGATCCTCCGATGGTAAACTCAAAAATAAGCCTCTATGCTGCAACATCTGAAGTAATGTACTAGATATGAAAAACTTGGTATCTTCCAGTACAAAAGGTAACACATTGCTCCTGTAACGTCCACTACTATAGGATCAAGTCTATAGGGATTCCAACCATTTTCTGCCACTTGTTAACTTGTGGAGGTTGGCCATCCACAGTTATTAGTGGTGGTGGGTTCTAATTTCCCAAGTTAAGTTCATCATTGTTGATGTTGTCTTGAGCTATTCGTCTCAAAATCTTTGGATTTTTGGATCAAACAGATTCAAGGAAATGCCTCGACTTTGGGTATTGGGCATACACTACACCTGTATGCTGATAGAAAAGAAGAAAACAACAAAAATATAAAATAAGAATTAATCACAAATCACTCTAATTAAACCACTCGAAAAGCCATATTTCCTAACCATAACACCAAAATTTGATCACGCCCAAACTACACCTCCCAATTAAGGAATAGATAATCATTGTTCAAATATAGAACCTAATGATGGTTAGGGTCGATCCTTAATGATGTGCACACTCCAATAAGAAAGTAGTCGCTATCAGTAATTAACCTAACCAAGGTTAGAGTCGAATCCACAGAGAATATAGATCTTGACTATAAGATTTCACAACTAATCATTCCTTGTATCTATAACTACAATCTCTAGATGGGGGTGGGGGTGTTGTTGTGATTTAGAGAACAACTTAAAATGAACACTACTTAAAATTTGGGAAAATAATCAATTTCGGGAATAACTTGGGAATTTGTGTTCCCCATGGTTTGTTGACTCAATTACCCCAGGTAACATAACTATGATTAGTGAATCGGATGCAAGATAATAACTTAAGTTCTTTCAGCCCTCTTGTGAAGGTGAAGGTCAAATTTCACCATGGTGCTTGGTCAGCTACCATGGCGTGCTAACTAACCATTATCTAATGTCCCAGTCAACCTTCCGTTGGTCAAGTTTGGTCGATTAGACGGGAATACATCAACTAAATCCTGTCATCTACTTCCCTTTTCCTATTTGTCACTACCTTGGCGAGATCGTGATAGTAGGCAGGGTTTGATGTTTGCCACCACCAAACAACATTAATCATGAAGGGAAATAGATAATATATGCAAAACCCCAATCATAAATATGTACAAAACCTAGGTCATCTCAAGTCAACTACCTATGGTTCCCACAACCCTAAGTTGTTGGTGCTTAGCTACACATGGCTAAGGCAAAACACATAAAAATGCAAATAATAGACATAGTTGAGAGCTTTACCAATACCAATGAAGAAATGGTGCTTAGCTACACATGGCTAAGATAAAACACACAAAAATGGAAATAGATATAGTTGAGAGTTTCACCAATAACAATGAAGGATATAGCCACCATAAGCTGCAAACTCACAAGATTGATTCATCAACAATGAGTACAAGGCAATATTTACAATTCCCAGAATGAGTTTTACCAAAGAGAACACTAATCTACTCTAAAACCTAAGAAAAGCTTCAAAAATATATTGGAGTAGTGTCTACTGTTTGAATTCTTCAAAATAACCTAACTTAAACTATATATAGTGTGTACAAAATAACCCTAGAAATCAAGAAGAAAAGATAGCTGGCATTTGATAAATTTAGCAGTTACAACTTGTAGGTTGGCCTATAAGTTGTAGTTGAGGTCTCGTATTAGGTTCTTGGCATCTTGGACTATACCGGTATGACCCATAGGTACGAGTCGTTACTTCAGTTATGACTCGTATATTGGTCTCGTAGTCTTGGTTTTTAATTTTTGGTCCAATATTTTAGCTCTTTGATTCTTGCTACGAGTCCATCTATATGAGTCATAGTATGCCTTATGACTTGTAGGCTGGGGCTCGTAGGGGTGAGCTTCACTTGGCAGATTTCTGATTTTTGGTCTCAGATTCCTACTACAACACCACCCTACGACTCGTAGTGTGAGCTACGACTCGTAAGAGGGCTCGTATAGCCTATGCTTCAGCAAAATTTGTAACTTTTCTTCAAAATCATGCCAACCTAACTTTTTTGCAAGATTAACACAAAAACACATCAATACACTAAAAGGTCGCTTTGAGAACTCACAAAATCCCTTATTTTAGGCACCAAATGTGTTGTATTATGACAGCACATTAACACCCTTAACTTAGAATTGTTGCTTGTCCTCAAGCGATGACTCAATCAACCCAGATAAAGAGAAATACATAGCAACTAGACTAATGGCATATATATCAACTTCTCTGATTAAGGTACCCAACTACCATTTTCAAAATAGGATTGTAAAATTATTTAGCAAATAGTAAGCTTGCCCCTATACTCATTTTTTGATTTGGTTCAAAAGTGGATTGAAATCACTTTAGGACTTATTGGCTTGTAACATGGGCTCAGGGGGCTTTGGTATGGTATTTCAGGTAAATAGTGACTAAAAGCTATCCTTGAACTATGTTTACCAACACCTTTTGCTTTCATACTCCAATCTTTTCACCAACTCCTCCCTCGTTTCCCCCTTTATTTTTTTTCTCGAGCTTATTCTTTCACTCTTCAGTTGTGCCTTCATTTTGAACTATTTTTTTTCCTAATCTTTTCAACTTAAGGTAGTCTTTTTCTTTCTTTTTCTTCACCTGGCTCATGATTATTCATTTTCTTTCTTTTCACCTCAACAAACTATCTCATTTTTGTTACTTTACCATAATTAGAGCCATCCTCAACTTAGGGTTTTAGCCTAAACTGAAGTACACAATATCTATGCCTCAAACCAAGGCCACCAATGTAGGCACCCTCAACTTAGGCTTTTAGCCTCAATCAAGGTTCATATGCTCAAGGATTGATCAGGGCCAATATTAGGGTATATCATAAAACGAGGTGAGGTTAGCAAGGTGTCAAGAAAAAAATATGAATACAAGAAAAGCTCAAACATTTGGAACAAGGGATTCACTAGTTCATTTAGGTAAAAGTGGGCATACTATTAGAACAAAGGCCTTAAATCACTTCCAAATCAACCAATTCACCAAACCAATCTTAGAGTACTAGGGGAAGTTCTAAGCCCATACAATGATACATGAATGTATCAAAATAATCTCACACACATATGGCATTTGCATCCACAATCAAGTATAGACTCACAGGTCATGTTGTTAGTCTTAGCTTATCTTCACAATATCAGAACAAACATTGCTATATACTCCAAAAATGTATGAATGCATCAATAATCACAACCTCAAAAATTTTGAGGGTACCCAATTTTGCATCAAAAGTTTAAAGAAAATTTAAGAACTATATATATGCCACAAGATAACATTACTATGCATTTACAAATTATTTATACTTCCTAAAACATGCCTGTTCAATAGAAAAATAAACATCCACAAGAAAAAAGAAACACAGCAAGAAAACCTTGGGATCAAAAAAAAATAAACATCCAAAATAGAAGTAAAAATAACATCCAATATAAACATATTTAAACACAACAAAAAATGAACATAATAAAGAGATTGTCTGAAAAGAGAATAAAGTATCCAAAATGTCAAGATAAGAACTCTGGTCAAAGAAGTCAAACATCTTGGTGCATCAAGCACTGGTCTCAGGCTGATCAGTGGGGTCCTAGGGCTAACGCTCCTCCTCTATTGCAATGCCGGAAGTACCCTATCTAGTTAGATTATACTGTGCTCTCTCTCTCTAAATAACTACTAATGAAAGCGACTCCTGCACCACCTCCTCAGGTATGGGCTACTCCTCTTGTCTTGGCTTTTTTAGGGCAGGCTCTGGGTTAGCATGCTCTAGAGGCCTTTTCCCACGAGTGTTCGGACAGTCAGTGAGCCAATCAAGTGCCTCATCATCTACCGCTGCTACCTCTAGGGCTGGAACAGAAGCTGCTAACATCTGTAATAAGTTGGCCTTGAATTTGGCCAACTCCTAAGTGACTGCACTTGCATCGGTCGGCCTACCTCCATCAAGCCTCTTCTGGAATCTAGCCTTAAACACATCGACCCCTACATTAATAGCTCAAACTTTGTCATTAACTAACTCTCGAGAAAATGCTTTCATCCTCTCCTCAGAGTCCTGAACAGTTTGATCAATCAATGACCAGACTCGTGCTAATAACTCTCGCAACTTGCCCTCTGCTATAGCCATACTGCACAATAAAGCCTGAAAAAGCAACAATAGAGAAAAGAGGGTCAACCTGAAATGTAGCTGCTGTTGATGCTAGGGTGCTGGTGGATGGTGTAGACTCGATCTCGGCTGCCTGTGTGGGCTCTGTAGTGGCCGGAGTAGTCCCAGTAGTAGCAGAAGATGGAGCTAAGACCTGAGGATCTACCGAGAAAGGCACTGTGATAGGAGAAGTTGGGCGTGGTAAGGCCACTGGATTCTTATCAACCTTTATCAGGCTAGGATCCATAGTGCATGTAGCCTCTATGTGAAAGTCCCGATGGGGTCGATGGGAACACCTGCTGCACTGCATAGTTGATGAATAAGAGCTGAAAATGGCAGTGAGGTGTTCGTCTGAGCTGCAACCTCATGGATCTACTCTTATATAATTTAGGCCCAGTCAATAGAATAACCAGCTAGGATGCTGGCCAATAATACAACCCTTTCAAGGGTGATCACATTATCTGTAAATGTTGGCCTAATACACCAGCAGATGATGGACCACCAAAACTTGGCCCGAATAACAGGTATGCCTTCACAGTCGAGTCCACATGGTTTGTGATCTATGTAGGCTCCACACCAGGATGCAAATCTGACTCGCAATCCACCGTAACAACTCCATCCTAACCCCAACATCCTTTCCCGTAATCACTCTTCTTATTTTATCGATCCGACTATCATACTCAGTAGTCGACTGGGGTGCTATATAGGTGGGCCAAAACTGTACTCGGCAGATTGTCTCCTTTGAGATGTTAACTATCCTTCCCCTGACTGTCACCACTCGTAGCCTCGGTTGCTGATTGGCTTCTTGTTCTTTGGCCACCCCCGGCAGATTGTAGCATGGTATGCAGAATAGAACTCATGGACCACTAAAGAGGCATATTTGCCCAGCTGCTGCATAGTCCAACGGAGCCCGTGCTCATCCGATCCCGCATCTAAGTCAGGCACTCTGTCTAACCCTGCCATGCTCAACCTGGATTCCTCGTGAAATTGCCAGATCGACTTGCCATGCCCCTTATTTTCTAGCCCCTGGTTGCAGATCTCTTTCATACCCACAATACACCATCTGGGGTCGATCGGGGTCTGAGATTGGGCCTCCTTCTGCTCAGGCTGAGAAGTGCTCTCGGACTCTGAGTTAGAGCCAGAATGTGTAGGAGTCATCTGAGGTGAACTACTCCCCAAGTCATTTTCTCCACTTCTTGTACCTCCTCTTCAGACTAGGAGGCACTTGTAATTTCCATAGGCTTTCGAGCTGCATGGGCTCAGGTTTGAGGAACATTGGTAAAAGGGTCAATGCTAACCCAATGGACTTCAACTTAACTCTTGGACCTCTCAGTCTCGGAAGACTCATCCACTAGTCTCCGCTTGAACATTTGGATAACCCTTTTATCTTTGGGTAGCATGATATCTGCAACACAACCAATAATCCACATGAGCATTAAGATAATTTACTTACTTAAACACAATAAGGAACAAAACTAAATAAATGGCAAATAAGAACTAATGCAACTGCAAATATGCTGTACGAGTGCAGTTATGACTCGTAGGATAACCAATGAGTCGTATACTGACCTCATAGAACCAGTTGTGCCTTTAAAAATGCTTTCTGATCATAGATATGAGACACAATTATGACTTGTACGATGACCTATGAATTATAGCCCTGGTCTCGGGAGGCCTTTTCCCACGAGTGAATGCTTTCTGATCATAGATATGAGACACAATTATGACTTGTACGATGACCTATGAATTATAGCCCTGGTCTCGGAACTAGTTCTAGAAACATTTTTAAAACTCAGCTAAGTCTACGAGACCTCCCATTATGAGTCGTACCAGGTACTATGAATCGTATGTGGGTCTCGTATGAGGAATATGAAGGAATTACAGGTGATTGATGCTTGCTATGAGGGACCACTATGACTCATATAGGAACTTACGAGTTGTAAGAGTGCCTCGTAACTAAGCACAAAACTACCTGCAATGCCTACTCATTTCTCACTCAAGGGACAAATTCATCACCAAATCTCAAGACATTTAAGCAAAGAGGAGCAAAGCAAGACTAAATGACACATATGTAACTCCAAACTAACATTGGCAATTTGAAATGACTATTAATCCTAGGAGTCGAGATCAAGTTTACAATTTGTCAAGTATACAAAACATAGAACATATCCAAACCAACACTTGGCAATCATATAACATTCTAAAGGAGTGTAATCACCATTCACAATGATTCAATCACAACTCACATGCTCAAATACAAGCAATCATAACCATACTATCTAAATTTCAACTTCAATAACCATTCCAACCCTATGTGAGCAACAATAAGGTGAATCAAATAACCATCAATTCAAAACTCTCGACAAGGCTCAATCCACAACTCAATCATTTTCAAAGCCAAGAAACCTTAGATTACAAGCTTAGCTCAGCAAAGCAATGTATGACATATTCATGCATGACCAAGCTAAGCATATACTCATGTAGGGAACAAGCTTATAAAAAAAATCTAAAAATGAAATCAAAAAGCTTACCGATTGTGTTGAAAAGTGAACCAAAAGAAGCAGGGATGATTTTCATGTCAAAAACCTAGGATTTGGTACCCTTTGTCAGAATCTTCCCCGGAAAATGATGTGGACAGCTGGGATTTTTTGTCGCAGATGGATTTACAGGATGGGAAATGGTTTTCTGTCATATTTAGGGTTATGGGATCAAAGATTATTTTGACCCCCTTTTATAACAAACTGAGTTAGGCTTTAGAATACCTTAGATCGAGGCTACGAGACCCCAACTATGAGTCATAGGCCATCCTGTGGCTCGTAGGTCCCGAATTTGTACTTGAACCAACACTTAGTAAAAATTCATAAATCATACCTACGCACTACGAACCCCTTTTACGACTCATAGGATATCCTACGAATCGTAAGGTTGGCTCGTAATGTATGTCTAACTTCAGATGCTCACTGTTTCCCCCTGTGAGACATAACTACCAGTCATAGTGAAGACTATGACTTGTAGGCCTGCTCGTAAGAGCTGCTCCAAGTCTAATTTTTACAGATCTTCAGTTCTTCCACTTTTTACCTGCAAACCAAGTCTCAAAGCACAGAAACCCTTAAAATTATTACAATTGCATCATTGTCTCTAACTTTAAATCTAACTACCACTATTACTCTAAGTCCTAAACAAATAAATAATTAGCAAAATGCTTGGGTTACCTCCCAAGAAGTGTCTTATTTAATGTCGTAGCCCGACTTTGTCATCTTCCTTCCACCCCTTACTCTTGCATTCATCTGGGTGTTTAATAGATTAGAGAATATCAAACACAACTTCCGCATCATTAAACCTAAACCACAGCTGACCTGAATCCATATCCACTAGTGCTCTCCCAATTGCTAGAAAAGGTCTCCCTAAAATAATGGGCACCTCAAAATCAACTTCCCAGTCAAGGATCACAAAACTCTTTGTTACCCAAAAATTCACACCTTTCATATTTAGCAAACAGCCTCTCATCCCTCAAAATTTGCAACACCACCCTCAAATGATTCCCATGCTCTTCTTCACTATGAGAATAAGTCAATATATCATCGATACAATCCTCATAAACATATCAAGGTAGGGTTTAAAGACCCTATTCATAAGATCCACAAATATTATCGATGCATTGGTCAACTCAAAGGACATCACCACAACCTCAAAGTGTCCATATATTGCCCGAAAGGCCATCTTAGGAATATCATTCCCTCACCCTCACTTGGTGGTAAATGCAACCTTATAAATCAAAGAATTGAATCTACCCTTGACCACCACATTACCACTTTCCCACTTAAGGATGGGCTCGTATGGAAATGGGAATGTAACTTTATGAGTTCTACAATCAATGGAAGCTTAATATGCATGTAGTCAATCCATCCCAAGAATAATATCAAAATCCACCATGTCAAGCTTAATAAAATCACAAGACAAGACGTTATGCAATATGAATAAGGGACAATCCCTATAGACTCTTTTTGGCAACAATGGACTCACCAACGAGGTAGATACTTCATAGGGTTCACACAATAATTTGGGACACACATGAAGCTTATTAGCAACAAAAGGAGTACTAAAAGAAAGAGAGGCACCCAGATCTATCAATGCATACACATCATAACAAAAAACCTTTAACATATTGGTAATAACATCATGTTTCTCATCCACTTCTTGCCTTTCTTAGAGTGCATAAAATCGGTTGTGATGTGGAGCACCCCCTTGTTGGCTACCTTAGACCCTTTGATCAACATGACCACCTTGCCCTTGAAGATGACTATCCTTGCCTTTGTTTTGAATATAAGAGCAATCAATAAGCTTATGGCCCACTCTCCCACACCCATAACACACATTTGAAACCTTTAAGCAATTACCACTATGATTCCTCCCTCACTTTTGGCACTTAGGATTAGTCATCCCACTATTGCCACCTTGCAACCTTGGGTTAGGCATCCCCTCATTAGCAAATCACTTGTTGGGAGCACTAAAGGACCCTTGGCCTTGAAATTTGTGACCATGTTGAGGCCGACTACCCTTAAATCGAGTCCTTTTGGACTCCCAACTTCTCCTCTTCCTAAGTTTTTCCCCCTCAAGTTGTTCGGCATATGTCATAAGCTAAGACAAATCCATATCACTTACAAGCATTATGGTACGATACTCTTTATTTACCAAGTCAGACACCCCTAACACAAACTTGTTCAGTCTAACTCTAGGGTCGGCAACCAAATATGGGGCATACTTGGAGAGATTGTTGAATTTGAGGGCATACTCCCTCACACTCATGGAACCTTGTTTCAGGTTCATAAACTCCATCAGTTTAGCCTCTCTCAACTTGATAGGGAAGAACCGGTTGAGGAAGGCGACCTTGAACTCTTCCCAAGGAATAGCATCATGATTTCCCCTCTCTAATTTCCATTGAATGAACCAAATTTGATCCACACCTTTAATTTGGTAGGCTGCTAGATCTGCCTTTTCCTCCAAATTCACCCCCATAATAGCTAGCACCTTATACGCTTCATCAATGAACTCTTAGGGGTCTTCCTCTGCTTTAGATCCATAGAACTCGGGTTCATACTTGTGAAGTCCCTCACTCTAGCGGTCGGAGTAGGAGGATGAGATAATTAGGCCCCTAGGTTCAATTGGTTGGTCATAGGATGGGCCAACATAGTGATAGCATTTCGAAACTCAACTTGGGTAGCCCCTTCATCTTAAGGAGCTCGAGGAGTGGGATGAGACTGTTGCCCCTCGGGTGCACTAGCCCTCCTAGGTATTTCTCTTAGTAGTGATATAATCTAAAAGAGCACAAGAGTGTTCGTTAGGGGAGGAAGTCATATTTTCACATCTAGAGCACGACATAGATCACGAAGAAGTAAAACATTTCCTAAAATGCCTCATAGCCTCCTATTCATAGTTGTGGCATGCTTCATAATTATGAATGTCTAATTTTTACAGATCTTCAGTTC
>DF358632.1:32484-56953 GCA_000787875.1 Solanum virginianum
TCTACGGGTCTTCTAAAATCCGAGTTATACCCATTTCCAACTCAATTTTTCCCCTTGATCAAGAATATGAAGTCAAATTTTCAAAATCACGCACGAAATTTGAGATATATAAAAATTATAGTTATGGGGCATTCCGAAGCACATGAGGGGTGTTTCAATTATAGTCAACTAATTATGACAAATCACTTAAAAAAATATTAGTAGTTAAAAATATTTGATTTTATCATAAAGTGATAGAGTCGATGTAAGCACAACGTATGTCACCCTTTCATTTATATTTCATTTGATGACATAATACCAAAAGTAATGAACTTTGATTTTTTTTTTTTAAGTTTCTTGATTTTTATCCTAACCTATCAAGCTTCTTATCAAAAAGAGAAATACTTGAAAACATGTGATTTCTAATAATATATACTCTCTCCATCTCATTTTATTTGACACCTCTTCTTTTTTGGTCGATCCCAAAACGAATGTCACCTTACTCTAATTGGAAACAATTTACCTTTAAAATTTCCTTTTTATCCTTGATGAAATGATTCACAACCAGACAAATATCTAAGAATAATTTTAGACCACAAGTTTTAAAAGTCTTCTTTTTTTTTTCTTAAACATCGTGCCAAGTCAAAAGGTGCCACATAAAATGGGATAGAGGGAGTAATATTTATGTCACAAAGAAAGGATTTAAAATATACAAACAATTCAAATCAATCAAAATGTACTTACTCTTAAAAATTCTCAAGTAAAATGAGAATTGATTATAAGCACATAACAAAATTAAAATACTAGTATCCTAGATTCTTGTCTTCATAGAAAAAGAGTTGTTGTTATGTACTTGAATAGATAAAGAAAGTTATATTAACCAAAGTATAGTAGCTAAATTTAGAAAATAATTTATTATTTTATAATTTGTGGGACACAATTTTATGGGTTTTCTAATTAATTAAAGAAATGTAATAAAAGACATCTTGTTAGTTGAATGCATGATTAAGGACTATCACGAGATATAATTGTTATATAGTAAATTCAAAAAGATCAGCAATCATATGTGTAGTACTTTATATGCCTGATTGTTGCCACCAAGTCTACGTTGAAGCACCACTTGGATACGTTTGGAGTTTCCATGTTATTCATTCGGATTATCAACCTTCTTTTGATATTAAGTTTCTTTAAAACACTTGAAAAATGAAAAGATAATTCTAAAGATATTTGTTGATAAGCTACTTTAAAATGATATTTATAATCTCTAAAATAAGATAAATTATCTATCGTAACATTATATAAAAGTGACAATGTATGTATTTTAAACTCAGTAATTCTGGACACATGCATTGCACGTGTTCTCAAGCTGATCAATATAAATATTTTAAAATAATATAAATAAATTAGAATAAGTAGTTATTAATAAATATTCTAAAATAATATAAATGAATTAGAACAAGTAGTTATTCAAATTTAAAGAAGAAAATGCAACCCATGTCTTTCAACTTTTGGGGAAGAAATAATCTTTTTTTAGTGTTGTTGGACATTATAATAGTTTGTACCTATACACAAGAAATTGAATTTATATAACTTTATTGATATAATTTGTACTAATGTATCGACTATTTAACTTCCAATTTTCTTATTGTTGATATTTTAACAATACACAATATAGATATAAGCAACTTGACATATTTAAGGCATGATCAAGTGTTAAATTTTGTGATCGGTTCAAGTAATGACTCATAATAATGGTTTATATATGCTTCGATCATGTTATTGTATTGAGAAAGTTTTTTTAAATTGAATGACTAATAACAATAAAGGAATTGTTTTCAAAACTAACAATACATACACAATAAGAAGCAATTTACATGATTGTAATACCAATGACCTCCACATTTCTAAAGTTCCCTGAATTTTCAATAATTATTTTAAATTTATATATTTAGCTTTTTCGTATAAAAAGAATACATATTCAACTATAAAATTGATTAAAAAAAAGTACATAAAGTAAATAAAAAAAATTAAGTAATGCACAATTATAATATTTCAATGAAGAAACGAAATACTACATGTTGGACTAATGTAGTATATGTAACTTTTATTGGCAATATTTTGTGTAGACTTTTTGGGTCAAAACTAATGTTATACTTGCCTTCTTAAACTCTAGTAAAAATAATAAAAAATCTGCCACATGCATCTTCTCAGCTAACACAACTAAGGATCTTCTAAGAATATTTAATAACCTGAAGAAAGCTTTAGTAAAAATAAAAAAGAAGAGAGAGCAAAACTTAAGGAAAATGAACCCTTTTTTTTTTTCTATATATAGTTTTTTTCTTGATTAGTGTCTCTTTAGCTTCCTTTCATATGTTTAGTATTTGAAACAATATACATTTAACATTACAATGTAATGCCTTAAATCCTACCAGTAAAGAAGTAGACAAATGGTAAATTAAAGTATGATTAATGCATTAATTTATAAATTAAAAGAAATGGTTTATAGTTTTTTTCTAAAAATGGTAATAAGTTAAGGGTTAACTTTTTGGTAATTCAATTTATAAATAATAGATAAATAATGATGATACAATGGTAAGGTTCTGTATACATCTTATCCTCTCCAGACCCCACTTGTGGGATTCTACTGGGTATGTTGTTGTTGTTGTAATGATGATATAATGGTAATTATTACTACCTCCATCCCATATTATATGGATATCTTTCTATAAATATGCGTCCCATATTGTTTGGGCACTTACTATATTAGGATAAAATTAATTATTTTTTCCCATTTTATCCCCACCATTAATTAGTGTATTAATGATTTTTTCTATGTACATTGATATAAATAAAGGGTAAAATAGTAAAGTTCACTAGTGCATTACTGATTTTATAATAACCGTGTAAAATGGAAAGTGCTCATATAATATGGGACATAGAGTGTAGTATATATCATGGAATGTTTTTGTATATTGCCATAAATGAATAATTTAATTTTTAGAGTTTATTAAGGAAAAAGTTGTCACGGCCCGACCTCTCAGGTCATGATGGCACCTATTAGATCCCACCTACAGGAAAGTCAACCCAATGTCCACGTCACCTGTCCTGAATCAATAATGATAAAGATACCAACAACATATAAGTACAACGAACACAACCTATCCAGGACCTAGAAGTCATATGTTTAGAGCTACTACAGACTCAAATTAAAATATACATATCTACATACGTAACCAAAATAACCATCTACAAGTACAAATCCAAACTACATATACAAGGCTAGTGTCTGAATACAAATAAATGGCCCATCAGACAAAGAGAGACTATAGAATGTCCAGAGCTGTTGATGCTCACCAATGTCTCATGAATCCTCAGCGTACTCCTACTCATCGACTGATGCAGCTAGTACCTAGACATGCATCATTGGAAGATGTAGAAATGCAGGGGTGAGTACCAGAAAAGGCATCCAGTAGGCATTATCGGCCGACCTAGTGAAATAATAAACAAAAATAAAGCCCAAACATGTAGAAACTGCAGAAGTATAGCAAAACAAACCTAGATCAAGGCATAGGCATATCAGGAAACCCTCAACCACAACTGAACCAACCGAAATGAAGAACAATGATGAACTGAACCAACCTAAGTGGTGAACATCGATATCGACTGATGAAGACTGCATAGGCTAATATTACAACTACCCCCAACTGAGGCATAGTGTTATACGCGGGTGCAAGACCCTAATATCTATGCTTATACGCCAACTTGGTCCCCATAAGCGTAGAAGATACACCTGTGCACAATATAGAACCAACAGATCACCACAAAATCCCTCAGAACTATCACAAAACACCATAAAAGCATCACAGAGCCTAGCTCTTAACATCATCATAACAAGGGTGAGTTATATGTGGGTGTAAGACCCTAGTATCTAAGCTTGAACGCCCCCTGAGCTCCCATAAGCCCAAGAGGTACACCCACGCACAATCAGAGTGTGAATAGTAGAGCTATACAGGGTCAGTACAAATTGTATGAGATCACAATATATGATATAGTATCACATGGGGCCTCGAACCCCTAACTATCACCCGGAGCCTCGAACCCCTAACTGTCACCTATGTCATGCTCCGGAAGGGTACCTTAGACGTGACTGGCACTTAGAAACTATTGTGAGTCCCCAAGCGAACCACTTGGCCTCATCATATTCAATCAATCAATATAGCTACTCAATCAGCAGAAGTCTAAAGATAAATAAATGTGAAATCTAAGTTTTACAATATCATATCAAATAAAAAGGCTAGTATGGAAGAAACTAGCTCAACAAAATCTCTAATTCAAAACTCAACTCTAGTCTATGAAGCCTCTATCACTATCAAGTAGTGCTAATGACAGACCAATGGCTACCTCAACTCAAAAGTAAAGCTAATCTAACATACGACTCTAATAGCTAGATAAATAAATTAGGATCCTCCGAAGTAAGGGAGGCTCAACCAACTCAGCTAACTGCAAAGATCTAACAGTGTGCCTGTTGACGAACACTAGTACCTACCACTGTATCATAAAATAATGCAGTCCAAAGGGTCCATCAATACATGGAATGTACGATTATTTGAAATGGTTAAATGAAATAGACAAAGGCGGAATAATATAGAATAACATCAACTCAGAAGATACTCAATCAGAATGTAAAATTTCTATCTAAAGCAAGAATAAAAAGTAGAAAAATGACCCATCAATACCACTCAAACCTCATAACTCAGTTCAACTTAACTCAACTCAGAGTAATATCAATGTTGGACATATCTGGGAGTTTCTCTTATCTGACAATAATCACATATGAGCCAGGGATTGTACAACAATCCTGTTGATGTTTCCACAGCTGTTCCATACTTTCCAATTAAAGAAAGAACTGGATCCACTAGGGATCTAGCCTCCACAAGTCCTCTATTGCTTTCAGGGACTTTACCTCAAGAGGGAACCTCAATGTAATAGTTCTATCCTCAGCTACGCTTGGCGATGTAGTGAATGAGTGCAAATTGGATTTACTCTTATTCATTTTGTTGCTTGATACTCCTCGAAAGACTCAGTGCTTATAAGACTCCTCATCTCAATCAATCATCTCAATTAGCCTCGTGGAGGCTCTCATCATCTCAATTAGTCTCATAGAGACTCTCATGATCTCAGTAACTCAACTCAATTGGGCCTTTCGGCGTAGCATCTTAATCATCTCATCAACTCAGTTCTCATTTAATACTCAAGGACTCAGATCAATCATTAGGAGGAAGTCAATCAAACAAGACTCTAGAATTCAATCATGAATGCTCGTGGGATCATCAAGCTCTATTAACTTATTAGTCATGCTCACATCACAATCACAATCAACATACTCAAGTCAAGGATCTAGACTCATTCCCTAGGTTCATTCATGCATTCTTTTACAAAGTAACATATAGGGCTTGTGAAAATAATTCATGTAAAAACATTGAATCAGTAAATCAAGTTGATGATGATCATCAACACATGAAAATACATGAATTATATATAATTTACAAGAAAATATTAATAAAAATGATGTGGACTCATTATACTCTCAACTCCTCTATTATCATCAACGAGGGGCACATGGAAGAACAATTTCATGTTTTAATTTAGCCTTAAATCCCTGGTATGTAGCTTTAATACTCAATCTCGTAAGAACTCTCCTCAAACTTCTCGAAGTCTCGCTCCTCTTCTCTTCTCGTTAGCCTAAGTCTTCATTCAAAGTCTCGCTCCTCTTCTCTAAACAATGCAAATCTAGGACAACACTGGCTTAATTCTAGGCTAAGGCCCAATAGAAAGCAGATAACCTGAAGTATCACAGTACTCAATAAAGCACTAGAAAAACCAGTGGTAAGTATAACAACTATCTAGAGCAACAATAGGAAGTCCAACAGATAAAATAACGACTATCTAGATCAATCAGGACTATCAGAACTAAGCATCTACAAGAATAAGTCCCTAGCACAAAGTATAGTCAGTAACCAGTCTCATAACTACCATATCGCACTAGAAAAACCATTGGTAAGTATAACAACTACCTGGAGCAACAATAGGTAGCCCAACTTATAAAATAATAGGTATCTAGATCAATTAAGACTATCAGAACCAAGCATCTACCAGAGTAAGTCCCCAACATAAAGTATAGTAAGCAACCAGTCTAACAAATACCATATCATTGTAGCACCAGGATACAACCACATACACACAAAAGTCAAGCCAGAGCACACACTTGTTACATGGTATTAACCCATATCCAACCTTTACCAAACTCTGTCGCAGCTTAATAGAATCCGAACACATCTAACACAATAGCTACAGCTAATATAGTCCCTTATGCAGTAACTAGTATCTCACATTGTCACATATATCACATAATAAGTAAAACCAGTCTATATACAATACATCTTGACTCAAAGATCCACATATTTCATCTCAGTCTAAGGTTTAAGAAAGCCTAGCCTACCTGAAAGGTGAACCCACATGTTCCAGATCCATCCATGTGAGTTTTACCCTGTTTGACCACCTCCAAATGTTGCTCAACTTTGAAAATATGAATCTCAATGTAATCATTGTTGTTTTGTCTATAATATCTTAAGAAATAGGGGAAGATACGTCAAATGTGACTAAAATGGGGAAATATTAGACCCATGCCTAAAATACAAAACCAACTCCCCTAAAATGATCTCCAAGTCACCTTGAGTATATAGCCAGAAATTGAGCTTAGAACAAGGCTTGAACAATAAAACTTAGCCCAAAATCCACACAATAATTTTTTTATCGGAAAAGTGTGCTACAACAACTTCTCAGCTATATTTCTCAAAAATATAGTTAAGTTAATAGAATATGAATATACCACAATGAAGGTATCAAAAAGTAGTACAATTTAAACCCAAATCTCACTTAATTCCGATTAGAAACAATCACGGTACCATATTTCAGATTTTCCCAAAAATATCAAATGTGACCAGCAGCTAAATCATCTTTTCACACCAAATGCAACTCTATCAATTGATTCTAACATTCCCCCAACGTACACCACACAAAAATGCACAGACTCAAATTTCACCAAAATCTAACTTAAAATGGATAAGAAATCACATATTGAAGTCTTGAAAATTACATTCAATACACAACAGAAAAACGTTGATTTTTACCTCAAACAACGTGCCAAAATCAGTTTTCAAAGCTCCCACAGTGTTCCTTTTAGAGAAATATACAAGTTAGACTTTTGAATCATCGAAATCGGCTCAAACACAGGAGTTAAAAATCGAGTTCAAAAGTTGGTACATATGAACTAGGTTTTGTGCATTGGTTTTCTGAAAATTCTTTCCAGAATATACACATATATACATATATATCTTTTAATCTAAACCGCCTCCATGTGGCAATTTCTGGTTCAGCCATGCCAGTGCCATCTTTACTTTTTCAGCAACTGCTCAAACTTAATTTTGATGCTCCAGACTCATCCAAAGATTGAAAAATATAATCTATACATGAAATCTGACCAGAAATGACATTTCGAACACAACACTATAGTCTGAATTCCCATAGGAGGTCTTTTGATTCCAATGTGAGTCCCATTTCCTAATATTGGTATGTAGCTTTAATACTCAATCTCGTAAGAACTCTCCTCAAACTTCTCGAAGTCTCGCTCCTCTTCTCTTCTCGTTAGCCTAAGTCTTCATTCAAAGTCTCAGATATATCGAAATCTATCGAAGGACAAAAATGGACCCGAAAGCCTTAAAACCAAACGAAAGGTTCTTCTAGACCAAACTCAACTTTTCGAATCTAATGGTATGGTCAGAATTTCCATTTAGGACACATTTCCCAAGGACATTGATTAAAGTCAACTATTAACTCATTCTGGTGGCTAAATATGCAAAACTTGATAAAATTGCACCAATCATGCCCTTAGCATAATTTGGCCGTTCCGATGCTAATGGAACTATTAGAATTTCAGTCCAAGGTTGTTTACTAGGAATTTTCCTAAAAATTCATTTTATGATTATAATCTCTCATTTAACTCAAAAAGTTGTAGAAATGTCAAACGATTCATCTAGTGACCGAACAATCAGTGTCAATAAGTCACAAATAGCCTACGATCACTATGCAAATGGTCAAACTGATAAAATATTCATGGAACCATAGAAACATCCTAGAGGTTCATTATAACATTTCCCACTAATAGAACTTTAATCGGTGAAAGTAAAAATAAGGACATACCTGTGAACTCCTATCCAAACCACATAGGGATCCCAACCCCAAACTCACCGTAGATAGTATATGCAATAGTCATAAGCATGCTCAGCATCAAATGACCATTTTGGCTTCCCTAGCCCAAATGGCTTCTGACTCTACAGGCTCAAACCAGTCAACTAGAGTATGATATCGGCAACCGCAGACCAGAAACAAGTTAACCAGACCCCCAAGGCAACATTACCCAAGGCCATCCGATAATATCGCTATACCTGTTTATCACAACCCTAATGAATCACCATACCAAATCCCCCACTAATAAAAGGGACCTTCTACTACTTCAATACCTGATCCAGGATAAATGAAGCTCAGAACACACATTCAAGTTGGAGAAAATAAGCTAAGCAATGCAACTAATAATGTAAAATCATAACTCAAGTATAAGGTAACCCGGCAAAATGATCAACATTCGCACTGGTAACTATAGCTAAGAATCTAAGCACATAATCCTAGCCAGCTAACAAATATAACAAGTCTCCAGGGCAGAGTGGTCGACAACTTAGTTGATAATGGATTAATACCCTATCCTTCAATAGACAACCCAACTAAGCCCCTAGGCATGACATAAGTCTCACAATTTAGTCACCATGGAATTAGGAGAACCACATATCAACAGAGTCATCACAATGGATAATAACCAGAGGGGAACAAGTATAGCCAGGGATATAACTGACAGCCAACCCCTTAAATAATATGTAACTCTCATTTTAGACTACCCACTCCAGTAGTCAAGCAGCAAAAGAGTCTTATATATATATATATATATATATATATATATATATATATATATATAATCATCGGATTTTGGCTTACATTTAGCCCCTAGCATGGTACAGTCATAACATAAGTGACAGTTACTCAGAATCTCACTATTCATATTAGGAAGCCCAATGGGTCAGACCAGCAATCAAATAATCGAATATGGATATACAGAGAGCATCAGTGCTTAGTATTATCATGGTCACATCCTCTCTTGCCTGTATAATCTTTATTAGGAAGTATTCACAGCCTACACAACCTTTAAAGAGCAGTGAATATACATGTGTCAGGATAACAGAGTCCCAACCTCAACATAATCCATAGTTCTACATACAGTCACCACTATACAAGTAACTGATTATGAAGCATATCTATGGGGCTCCTATAATCTTAATGCCCATAGTCTTTCTATCCAGTTGCCAAAACTCGAGGGCATCCAATCTCTGCTCAATGGCCTCTAGGCCTGCTCCCTATCTGGGATTGACGATGGAACACCCTCCTGCCTGGAGTCTACCCTCTATGCAGCACATGCGCTAAAGGCTAATCAAATTTGATTTCAAGAAGTCAATGGGCTATTGGCAATTCACACGACTAGAATCAATAACATAATAAGTTTCCTAAACATCCCATAGTCTCCTGGAGATAAGTCACGAGTGTCTCTGCACCATCCACAGGACTCTACTACACGGTAGCTATGTACAAAAGATATCAGTGAACTTTTAGCTCTGATACTACCTTGTCACGACCCGACCTCTCAGGTCATGATGGCACCTATTAGATTTCACCAATAGGCAAGCTAACCCAATGTCCACATCACCTATCCTGAATTAGTAGTGATCAAGATACCAACAATATATAAGTACAATGAACACAACCTACCCAGGACCTAAAAGTCACCATTACCGAGCTACTATAGTCTCAAATTAAAATATACATATCTACATACATAACTAGAATAACCATCTACACATATAAATCCAAACTATATATACAAGGCTAGTATTTGAATACAAAAGATGGCCCACCAAACATAGGGAGACTATATAATGTCCAGAGCTGTTAATACTCACCAATGTCTCCTAAATCATTAGCGCACTCCTACTCATCGACTGCGGCTAGTACTTGGACCAGCATCATGGGAAGATGCAGAAATATAGGGGTGACTACATGCAAGGCCCTAGTATCTATGCTTGTATGCCAATTGGGCCACCATAAGCCTAGAGATATACCTGCACACAATATAGAATAAATAGATCATCAAAAAATCCTTAGAACTATCATAAAATCCCATAGAACAATCACATAGCCCAGTTCTCCACAACATCAGAATAAGGGTGAGTTATACGTGGGTGTAAGACCCTAGTATCTAAGCCTAAACATTCCCTAAGCCCCCATAAGACCAAAAGGTATACCCACGCAAAATCAAGGTGTGAATAAGTAGAGGGCTATAGAGGTCACTAATAAATTGTATGAGATCAGAACCAGTACAAAATATAGTATCAAAAGAGGCCTCGAACCCCTAATTGCCACCTAAGACCTCGAACCCCCAACTGTCACTGGGGGCCTCGAATGCCTAACTATCACCTAGGGCCTCGAACCCCTCACTGTCACTCGGGGCCTTGAATCCCTCACTATCACCTAGGGCCTCAAAATATTATAATATCAATTGGGCCTCGAACCCTCTTCTCGACCTGGCCTTCGGTCAGGGCAGTCTGTCAGGGCTAGATGATTTGACGATATGCATAACGGTGGGACGTGTCTCCAGTGGGAGAAAGCATCCCCCTAACACAACCAATAGGGCCTCAAACTCGAGAAGCATCAACTAGACCTCAAACCTAAGAACAGTCAACTAGGCCTCAAACCCAAGAAAAATCAGTAGGGCCTCGAACCCAAGGATAGTCAATTGGGCCTCAAACCCAAAAATAATCAATTGGGCCTTAAACACAAGAATAGTTATGCCATGTGTATATGTAACAGTATAGAATCCGAACAATGCAAATCTAGGACAATACTAGCTTAAGTCTAGGCTAAGGCCCAATAGAAATTAGATAACCAGAATTATCACAAGTACTCAGTAAAACAATAGGAAAACCCTTGGTAAGTATAACAACTATCTAGAACAATAATAGGCAGCCTAACTGATAAAATAACAAGTATCTAGATCAATCAGGACTATTAGAACAAAGCATCTACCAGAGTAAGTCCAACCATGAAGTATAGTTAGCAACTAGTCCCATAACTACCATATCATTGTAGCACCAGGATACACCCACATACACACAAAAGTAAAGCCAGAACAAATACCTGTTACATGGTATTAATCTATATCTAGCCTTTATCAAACCCTTCTGCTGCTTAACAAAATTAGAATCAGAATACATCTAATACAATAGCTATAACTAATATAGTACCTTACATAATAACCAGTATTTCTCATCATCACACATATCACATACTCAGTAAAACTAGTCTATATACAACACATCTCGGCTCAAATATCCACAGATTTCAGCTCATTCTAAGGTTTAAGAAAGCCTAGCCTACCTAAAAGACGAACCCATATGCTCAGAATCAGTCCATGTGAGTTTTACCCTGTCTAACCACCTCCAAATGCTGCTCAACTATTAAAATATGAATCAGAATATAATTACGGCTGTTTAAGCTAAGAAACAGGGGAAGATATGTCAAATATGACTAGAATGGGGAAAATGGGGACCACGCCCAAAATAAAAACCATCTCCACTAAAATGATCTCTATGTCACCTAGAGTATATAGCTAGAAATTGAGCTCAAAACAAGGCTCAGAACAATCAGAAACAACTCAAAACCTGCATAACATTTTTTTATTGGAAAAGTGTACTACAACAATTTCTCAGCAATATTTCCAAAAATAAGTTAAGTTAATAGAATAAGAATATACCACGATAAAGGTATCAAAAAATAGTACAATTTAGACCTACTTAATTTTGATAAGAAACGGTCGAGATTTCATATTTCAAAATTTTCCAAAAAATTAGACGTGACCAGAAGGTAAATCATCATTTTACACCAGACAAAGCTAGATGAATTAATTCTGACATTAACACAATGTGCGCCATGCAAAAATGCACAGAATAGACTTAGAGTTCACCAAAATCCAATTTAAATGGATAAGAAATCACATATCAAAGTTTCAAAATTACATTCAATACACAGCAGGAAAACATTAATTTTTACCTTAAACGACGTGCCAAAATCAGTTTTCAAAATCTCACAGTGTTTCTCGCTGAAAAATATACAAGTTAGACTTTTGAATCATCAAAATTGACTCAAAAATAGGAGAGAAATCAAGTTTAAAAGTTGGTACATACGAACTAGGTTTTATGCGTTGGTTTCTAGAAATTTTTTCCAGAATTATACATATTTATTCTTATATATCTTTTAATCTAAACCGCCTTCACGTGGTAATTTCTAGTTTGGCCATGTCAGCTCCACTTTACTTTTTTAGCTACTGTTCAAACTTAATTTTGATGCTTCGACCTTATTTGGAGTCGGAAAACTACAATCTATATATGAAATCTGATCGAAAACGACATTTCAAACTCAATAGTAAAGTTGGAATTCCCATAGGAGGTTTGATGTCACCCAAGTTACATCTCCTTTTTAGAGGATAAAGCAGTCGCTATCAAGATAAAGAACCTAACCAAGGTTAGGGTCGATCCCACAGAGAATATGTAGACTCAAGAAAATTCAACAATATGCAATCTGAGGTAATTAACCGACTCCATTCCCCAAAAAGGTGGTTGTAATAATCAATGAGAAAATAAAACTAACTAACTATCACAGGAGAAAAATTAATAATGGAGGGAAACTATGGTATTATGTTCCCCATGATTCTCCAGCTCAGTATCATCGGATAACCTAATTCTTGTCTAGTGTATAGGATGCAGGACAGTAATTTAAGTTCATCAAACCCTTTGATCAAAGATGGGAGGTGAATTTCACTGTGCGACTTGGACCATCTCCATAGTGTGCATTACTAACCCTTACCTATTAGTCCCAGTACAACCTCCCCTTGGCCCAGTTCGGTTGGTTAAATGAGAACACATCAATCGAATCTTGTTAATTAATCTCTTTTCCTATTCATTACTACCTTGGTTCGGTCAGTAACACTAAGCGGGCTCTAATATTGGCCACCACTAGAAAACATGCAAAATGAAAAGAGTTTATTAATACATACATAGACACCTTCCAAGAATTGTGAATTATCCGATTTTACTTTATTAATTTTTCATGGTTCCCACAACCCTATTGTGGATTTAACTACTCATGTTATGTGTAGATGAAGAGATTATGAATTAAGAAGACATAATTAAATACTTACACAATAGAATTATGAACAAGCAATCCTACTTCAATGAAAATCACAAGCTTAAAGATTGAATTAAAGCACAAGTGTTCTCAAAGACTCTTTCATAATTTTCTCTCTCAAAATATTGAGTTCTCTGAGTACTAGGTCAAAACTAATTACAATTGATGAGAACTTATGAAAAATAACATGAACAACCTATACATAAAAATTTATAACAAGTCCTAAACAAATTAGAAAAACTGGTTGGCACGCTATACGAAAGGTACTTTACGACCCATATTGAACTCCATGGCTCATAATCAGAGTCTCATATTCAGATTCTGAAATTTTGGACTTCACTTCTACGACACTCCTTTATGACTGGTAAAGTAATTTATGATGAGTAAAGGGGGTTTTGTCTGATGAATTTCCTACAAGTCTAAGTCTCTGATCCTCAGGGCACTAAACCACTTCTATGACTCGTAAACTCCTCCACGACTTGCCCAGATATTCATAGAAATTAACTTTAGCAAATAGCCTCTCACTAGAAATCTTCATGAAACCTTCCTATGAATCATAGATGATCTTGTATAACAGAAAAAACAAGCAACTTCTGCAATTTCCTCAAAATCATGGCCAACTTGTAACCCTGTACATCTAAACATAAAAACACATAAAACCAATAAATATCGCATTGAGAACACACAAAATCTTAAGTTTTAAGTATCAAAAGTGTTATATTTTGGCAGCACATCAACACCCTCAACTTTAAATTGTTGCTTGTCCTCAAACAACGGACTCAATCTATATAGACAACATAATAACTCACATACCTTAACTCAATAGCATATATCACATATATCTCTAACTCAGATACCCACACCAACTCTTCAAACTAGGATTAGATAGCTATTCAGCAAACCAATGTAAACTGGTGGATGTTACAACAAAACTATGACAAGTAAGGGATTATCAACAGTCCGCAATCACTGAACAAGTTCGATGCTAACAATACAATGCAAGTGCCCACACAGAAAGAAGTCCCATATCTGACACTCACTGATATTTTCATATTTAACCTTAGGACTGTACAAACTCACTCACTCTCACAAAAGATATTCATGCATAATGTATAATACCATAGGTTTGCCCCTATACTTATGACTCAAACCTTCAACAAACTGGATTAGGATCACTTTAGGACTTTCTAGGCTTGTAACTTAGGCTCAGGGGCTTTGATATGGTATTATAGGAAAATAGTGACTAAAGGCCCTCCTTGACACTGTGTTTTTATATATTTTTACCCTACCAACTCTGTTATTTTCACCTTATTCTCCCTTTTTCCTATTTCAAGATTTTCTAGGTGCTTTCTTATCATTTTCAGCTTTTTGCCTTGTCTTTATACTTTGTTTTGCTTTTCAGCTCACATTAAGGCATCACTTGTTTTTCTTGCACTTAATACATGATTTTTCTCCTTTTTCTATGTATTCCTAACTTATCCCCTTATTTTTGTGCTTTACTCTGACACTAGCCACCCACAACTTAGGCATTTGGCCGGTGTTGAGGTGCATAGTATCCATCTTCCGAACCAAGGACATTTTTAATAGCCATCCTGAACTTAGGTTTTTTGTCTCAGTCAAGGTACACAATGTTCAAGGAAGGAACAAGGCCAAATTTAGAATTTTTCACTAGACAAGACTAGGTTAATCAAGTGTTTTCAAAGAATAGGTACATGTTAGGCTCAAACATTAGGAATAAGGGATATATCATCAATTTGGTTGGTTATTTTTAGGCTAAAGTGGACTATTTAAGAACAATGTCCTAAGATCCTTTCCCATTCCTATTAATTTATGATCTAACTTAGAGTAACATGGCAAGTTCAGAATTAGCACAAAATAGATGAATTTATCAAGTTAAGCTCACACTCACATGGCATTGCACACATCATCAACAAAAGACTCTCGGATCATGCTTTTTATCTCAATTTACCCTCACTTATCAAAGCAAATATTGTCACACACCTAAACATGCATGATTTCCATCTAACTACTTAATAAAAAAAAATTAGTAGGTATAATTTTTCAAACAAAATGTGAAATCATGCTATATGCCATAAGTATTGGTATTATATGCTACAAATAATATCTAAACATCCTCAAAGTACCCGTTCAATAGAAATTAAATATCCACAGTGAAAAAGAACACATGAAAGAAAACCTCGAGATAACAAATTAGGGTAGTTATGGACCCAAGCTACTCATACTTTACTAAGGCCCATAAATACCCACACCTTATCGAAAAAGATGTGTATTGTCCCTAGTGCAAAAAATCAAAGTGAACTAGAACATAAAGGGTCAAAATAAACATACTTGGGTGCCTAAGCACCAGTCTGTGCCTTAGGTTGCCTCCCAAGCAGCGCCTGATTTATTATCATGGCACGACATAGATAGCTTGAGTACTCTGACTTCCTCAAAATCCCATTCTTCCACCATCTTTATCTCTTCCACATGTCCAAGGTATGGTTTGACTCTTTGGCAATTAACTTTGAAAGTTCCTCCAATTCAATGGTTCCAAGATAGAAGATGCGTGATACTTGAAAGGGTCCCAACTATCAGGATTTGAACTTCCCAGGGAATAACTTTAATCTTGAGTTGTTGAGCAGCACCAAGTCCCCTGGTGCAAATTGGCAGTTCTTTATGCAATGGTCATGTTGCGACTTCATTCTTTATTTGTATTAGGCCTGAACTCTCGTATACCTTCAATCGGAACTCATCAAACTTATTAAGTTGGCTCAACCTAGAGTTTGTTCCATCATTTCAATCCAGATTTAACTTTTTCAGTGCCCACATTATTTTGTGCTCAAGTTCCATTGAAGTGACATGCTTTCCCGAAGACTAGTTGGTAGGAGACATGCCTATAAAGGTCTTGAATGCTATTTGGTATGCCCATAATGCGTCATCCAGCTTCCACAACTAATCTGCCTAGTTTGCATTCACAGTCTTGGATAGGATTTATTTAATTTTCCTATTGGAAACCTCTACTTGCCCGCTTTTTTAAGGATGATAAGGCATCGCCACATGATGTTTCACTCCATACTTTTCAAGAAGAGCTTTAAAAGTCTATTATAGAAGAGAGAACCTCCATCACTGATAATTGCCCGAGGGGTGCCAAACCTTGAGAAGATCTTTTTCAGAAATGTTCTGACACTTTTGCCCCCATTGTTGGGTAGAACCATGACCTCCACCAACTTTGATACATAATCCACAATAACTAGGACGTACTTATTTCTATGTGAGCTAAAAATGGTCCCCTGAAATCTATCCCCTATACATCAAATAACCCAATCACCATAATTGGATATAGAGAGAGCTCGTGCTTGTGGAAAACCCTACCTTCTCTTTAGCACTGTCACAAGCTTTGTCATAGTCGTGGGCGTCTTGGTGGATGGTGGGCCAGTAATACCCACATTGTATGACCTTGTGGGCTCTTCGAATTCCACTATGATACCCTCCTACCAAAGACAAATGATATGCCTTGAGTAAGCTCATCATTTCAACCTCAGGAACATAGCAATGAATAATCCCATTAGCACCTACATAGAATAAGTATGGGTTATCCCAAAAGAACTTCCTCACATTTGACATAAATTTTTGATGTTGGTGTGTGTTCAGGTCAGGTGGCACAATATCACTCACCAAGTAGTTTGCATAATTTGCAAACCAAGGTATCAGATCCTAAGATGTAACTAACATTCTCTCATTAGGAAAAGAATCATTTATCTCCAATACATCATAAAATTTTATCATTGTCCCTTTTCTATCGATGACTTCAAAGCTGAACTCTTGCAGGATAAGCACACATCTCATCAACCTTGGCTTTGCATCCTTCTTAGCCGTTAAATATTTAAGTGCTGAGTGGTCTGTTTTCACCACTACTTTGGCCTCTAATAGATATGACCTGAACTTTTTAAATGCAAAGACAAATACAAGTAACTCCTACTCAATAATAGTGCAATTCTTCTAGGTTATATTTATCGCTTTGCTGGCATAGTATATGGGATGTAATATCTTCTCTTTGTACTATCCAAATACTACAACTAGAGTGACCCCACTTGCATCACACATGATTTCAAAGGGCTTTGACCAGTCTAGTGCTACAATGATTGGTGCTGAGATCAACCTCTTCTTCAACTCTTCATAGGCTTTAAGACACGCATCATTAAATACAAACTTAGCATCTTTCTCTTACAATTTTTATAATGGGTGTGCAATTTTAGAGAAGTCTTTTATGAATCTCCGGTAGAATCCTGCGTGCCCCAAGAAAATCCTCACACCCTTTCCTGAGATGAGTGGTGGGAGCTTCTTAATCACCTCCACTTTAGCTTTATTGACCTTAATTCCTTTTCTAGATATTCTATGCCCCAACACAATGCCCTTTTTCACCATGAAGTGACACTTTTCCCAATTTTATGCCAGATGACTCTCCATGCATCTTTGCAAAACCAACATGTATGTGTTTCAAGCAATCCTCAAATGAGTCTCCAACAATAGTAAAGTCATCCATGAAGACTTCAATAGTATCTTCCACCATATCTGAGAAGATGGACATCACGTATCTCTGGAATGTTGCTGGGGCATTACACAACCTCAATGGAATCCTCTTGAATGTAAAGGTGCCATAGAGGCATGTAAATGTCATCTTCTCTTTGTCCTCTGCAGCAATGGTGATCTGATGATAGCCTGAATATCCATCAAGAAAATGGTACCACCCTTTTCTAGCTAGTCGATCCAACATCTGATCCATGAATGACATAGGAAAGTGATCCTTCTCTGTCAAGGCATTGAGTTTTCTGTAATCTGTAAACACCCTCCATCTTGTGACTGGCTGCATTGGGATCAACTCATTGTTGGCATTAGGTACCACTACGATACCCCAGCTTTCTGTAATCCATGTATACCCTCCATCCTATGACTGGCCGCATCGGGATAAACTCATTATTAACATTAGGTACCATTGTGATACCTTCTTTCTTTGGGGCATACTACACCGGACTCACCTATTCACTATTGGCGATCAGGTAGATTACTCCTGCATCTAACCGTTTAATGATCTTTTTGCACACAACTTCTTATATAGGAGGGTTAAGAAGCCTTTGATGCCCCTTGACCAACTCTCAGCTTGTAGTCCTTGACCAACTGGATTTTGTGTGTACATACCCCGGGAGGGATACCAATAGTATTTGCAATCATCCATCTGATGGCCTTTTTAAATTTTTTGAGCAACATTACAAGGCATCCACTTGCTCATTATTCAAATCCGCAGCTACTATGACTGGCAAAATGTTGTTGGCTCCAAAAAATGCATACCTCAGATGTCCTAGAAGGGTCTTTAATTCTAACACTGGTGGGTTTTCTATGGAGGTCTTTGTGGATGGTGACTCCCAATTCTGCAAATCTAGATTTAGCTTAGTTTGGCACCTAGGACCACAAGACACCCCTAGAGTATTCATCGCCTTCTCACAGTCTGGGATCCCATCACTGTCGAAGTTCATTAGCACTGCCTCTAATATGTCAACACCTAATCCTACTTCAAGAGGTACCTCTAATTCAATTTCATCAATAGCCTCAATAATAGAAACCACTCTCACATCTTTGTCTTTCCTTTCTTGTTGACAAATATTGAACATGGCCTCATTTTCCCCAAATCTAAACTTGAGCTGGCCCTTCTCCATATCCTCCAAGGTGTATCCAGTGGCTAAGAAGGGCCTTTCCAAGATGACAGGGACTTCAAAATTGACCTTACAATTAAGGAATACAAAGTCTGCAGGGAATAAAAGCCTCTCAACTTTTACCAACATCATATAATATCACCACAGGCTTCTTCACCTGGATCTGCCATCAATAGCATGCTAGTTGGAGTAGGGGCTCCCAATCCAAGCTTATTATAGACTGCAAGGGGTATCAGATTGATACTAACACCTAGATAGCATAGTGCCCTTGTGAACTCCACCACTCTAATGGTGAAGGGTATAGTGAAAGCACCTAGATCTTCACACTTCTAAACTAAGGACCTCGTAGCAATAGCACTGCAATATTGAAGCTCTTAAGAAAGCTCCTGACTCACAATACAGCTTTTAGAGACCAAGTCCTTCATGTACTTTGTATACTCTAGCATCTTCTCCAATTCCTCAATAAGGGAGGTGTTGATAGAGAGTTGCTTTAGCATGGAGAGAAAGTGCTTAAACTTTCCTTCCTTCTCCCTCTTTATAATTCTCTAAGGGAAGGGAGGGGAAGGCCTTAAACCACTGTAGTGCATCAGCAGCTTCACTCATCCCATCTTTACAACGATCATCTCCTTCATTCGCATCCATTATTGTTACCGTCTCCTCACGAAAATCTCCCTTATCAACCGACATGGGAGGATCAATGGTGCTCTTGCCACCCCAAGTAGTAACTGCCATACATTGCCTGCCATTTTTAAGATTTTGAACTATATTACTAGGCAGGGTACCTCTCTAACGGTGATTTAGTTGAGTTGACACTTGACCAAACTGTTGTTCAAATAGTTTGATATCCACAGAATAGGACTCTATTTTCTGATTAATACTTGAAATTTTTTATTCCATGCCCTTTAAAGTCTCATCCTGTGTCTCCGCCTTCTTCAACAGTTGGTCAAACATCTCCTCAATCTTGGAATTGCCTTGCACCTGCGTCATAGTTATATGGTGGCATATAAGGACCATTTCTGAAGCCTTCTCTGCGAGCCCAATCTGCATTTGGACCCCTGCTCCTATCATAATAACCTCCACGGTTATCCCTATAAGCTCCATCTCTACCAAAGCTCCGACCTTGGTTTCCTTGACCTTGGTGCCAATAGTCCTAATTTGATCCTTAGACGTTGGTTCAATGGTGATCTGATGATAAGGCATTTGGACCCCTGCTCCTATCATAATAACCTCCACGGTTATCCCTATAAGCTCCATCTCTACCAAAGCTCCGACCTTGGTTTCCTTGACCTTGGTGCCAATAGTCCTAATTTGATCCTTAGACGTTGGTTCAGAAATGCCCTATCTGATCAGCAACAAAACATGCGTCCTTATTATAGTATGGCTCTTCATACATGGGTGCACATGGAGGTTGGTGAACCACTGCATTCACTCTCTCTTAGTTCTGCTTCATCATCACCTCCATACCTATGCAAATCTAAGCAAGCTGTTGTATGATCTCTTCATTAATTCTGGCTTCCTCTGGACTTATACTGACAGCATATGAACTTTTTGTAGAAGCTCTATCCCTCTGCCCTAATGCATGATTTCTCTTGACCACTCTTTCCATGCGCTCATCAATCCTTGCAAATGGTTGATCTAGAAACATGCCCCCTATGATAGTGTCAGCACAGGCCTGAGTGTTCTCATCAAGGGCATGGTAGAAAATCTCCACTAAGGCATCATCAACTATCTTGTGGTTAGGGATACTCCTCAGATATTTTGTGAACCGCTCCTAAGTAGTGCTTATTGAATCACCAGGAAGCTACTCAAAATTGTTGATCTTGTTTTTCAACCTGAGCTTCTTTGATATAGGGAAATACCTCTCTAAAAAGACCTTCTGGAAGTCTACCCGACTGGTGATTGAACTCTGAGAGAGCTTAGATACCCATAATGCAGCATTACCTATAAGAGACAATAGGAAGACACGGAGTCCTAAAATATCCATAGACAGATTATATGTTCCTATCACACAGTTACAGACAAAGGCCACATTATGTAGGTGGCTATGTGGATCCTCTAATGGTAAGCCTGCAAATAGCCCACGGTTCTGCAGCATCTGAAGTGACTCACTTGAGACTGTGAACTTTGTGTCTGTTGGTAGTAGTGGCTATACAATAGCTCTAGTCACCTCCATGGCCATAGGATTCAACCTGTACTGATTCCACTGGTAAGGATTGGTGTTGAAATCCTAAGGGTATGGAATGTACTCCAAAGGAGGTGGGTTCTCATTCCCATTATCTTTGTTATTATTCCTATTCAGGGCTGTATTGGCCGCGTTGTTGGCTTTGTCTTAGGCTATCTTTCTTATTGTTCTTTGGCTCTCTAGATCAAATAGAGTTAAAGGATTGCCTAGACTTTGAGTGTTGGGCATACACTACTCGTACACCCTGCAAAGAAACAAAAAAACAAAAATAAAATGAAGGGAACTAAACATTAACACTCGAATTACTAATAAATTCACTAAGTCTAGCCATATTTCCTGGCAACGGCGCCAAAAACTTGATGTTGCCCAAGTTACACCTCTTTTTGAGAGGATAAAACGGTCCAGTCAAGATAAAGAACCTAACCAAGTTTATGATCGATCCCACAGGGAATACGTAGACTTAAGAAAATTCACCAATGTTCAATCTGAGTAATTAACTAACTCAATTCCCCAAAAGGGGGGGAGGGCTTGCAATAATCAATAAGAAAGTACAACTAACTTACTACCACAAGAGAAAAATCAATAATGGAGAACAACTAGGGTATTCTATTCCCCGTGATTCCCCAACTCAGTATCACCAGATAACCTAATTCTTGTCTAGTGTATGACATGCAGGAAAGAAATTTAAGTTGACCAAGCCCTTTGGTCAATGGTGAGAGGTGAATTTCACTATGCGACTTGGCCCATCTCTATAGTTTGCATTACTAACCATTACCTATTAGTCCCAATACAACCTCTCCTTGGCCTAGTTCAGTTGATTATACGAGAACATATCAATCGAATTTTGTTAATTAATCTTTTTTTCTATTCATTACTACCTTGGTCCAGTCAGTAACACTAGGCAGGTTCTAATGTTGGACACCACTAGAAAACATGCAAAACAAAGAGAGTTAATTAATACATGCATATACACCTTCGAAGAATTGTGAATTATTCGATTTTACTTTGTTGGTTCTTCATGGTTCCCACAACCCTAGTTGTGGATTTAGCTACTCATGCTATGTGAAGATGAAGAGATTATGAATTGAAAAAAAATAATAAACCCTTATACAATAGAATTAAGAACAAGCAATCCAACTTTAATGAAAATCACAAGCTTAAAGATTGAATTAAAGCACAACTGTTCTCAAAGGCTCGCACAATTTTCTCTCTCAAAATATTGAGTTCTTTGAGTATTAGATCAAAACTAATCACAACTGACGAGAACTTATGAAAAATAACCTAAAAATCATTTTATAATAATTAAAAACAAGTCCTAAACAAAATAGGAAAACTATTTGGTACACCATACGAAAGGTATTTTAAGACTCGTATTGAACTCCATGGCTCGTAATCGGGGTCTCATATTCAGCTACTAGAATTTTAGACTTCACTTCTACGATAGCCCTTTATGACTCATAAAGTGATTTACAACTCGTAAAGGGTGTTTTGCATGATGAATTTCCTGCAAGTCCAAGTCTCTGATCCTCAGGGTATGAAACCACTTCTACGACTCATAAACTCCACAGTGACTCACCTGCATATTCATCAAAATCAAATTCAGCAAATAGCACCCCACTGGAAATCTTCACAAAACTTTCCTATGGCTCACCGAATGATCTACGACTTGTAGATGGTTTCATGTAAAACCTAGCAACTTTTGCAATTCCCGAAAATCATGGCCAACCTGTAATCCTGCAAACCTAAACACAAAAACACAAAAACCAACAAATATTACACTGAGAACACACAAAAACCTAAGTTTTAAGCATAAAAAATTCTGTATTTTGGCAGCATATCAAGGTCATTTTATTCCAATGTAAGTCTCATTTTCCAATATCAAAATCTATCGAAGGGACTAAAATGCACCTGGAAGCTCAGGGAACCAAATGCAAAGTCCTTCTAGGCCAAACTCAACATTTCAGATCTAACGATGCGGTCAGAATTTCCATTTTGGGCATGTTTCCCAAGGACATTGATTAAAATCAACTATTAAACTATTTTGGATGGCTAAATTTGCAAAACTCGATATAATTGAACTGAACATGCCCCAAGCTTAATTTGGTCGTTCCGTAGCTAGGACTTTTCCTAAAAATTCTTTTTACGGTTATAATCTCTTATTTAACTCTAAAAGCAATATAATTGTCAAATGATTCAACCAACGATCGAAAAATTGGTGTCAATAAGTCACAAATAGCCCCCCGATCACTATTAAAATGCTCAAACTGATAAAATATTCATGGAACCATAGAAACAACCTAGAGGGTCATTACAAAACTTTTTTTTTACATTTTTAATGGTATTCTTATAGTAACTTAACTTTGTAGAGATATTTTGGTATTTTAACTTTTAACTTTTTTTTGTTCTCATGCGTATATACTATTTTAATGAGTTCTAATTCTTTAAAAACAAATTGTAAAAAGATTTTTAAAGAACAAATTAAGATTATCTTTTTAAGTCTAAATCCAACTGAATTTTAATATCTTTACGTCTGGCTATGTCTGTAATTAATTTGGGAAAAACAAACATAATTAACTATATAAAAAACCCAAGTGCTTCATCTTTCAATGTACTAACCAAATGAAAAAATTTATAGAAGGAATGAAATTTGGACAAATTGTATTTTTGTATTTCAATATTATAAATTTATGATATAGTCTAATAATGAAATATATTAAGATGTAGCATAGAGGAGAAGAATTAAAGTTGAATAAATATATTAAGAATGCTAAATATCTTATAATAGTGTTGTCATTGCATCTATTTGTTCGGGGTGAAATCAAAGCAAAGTCATATTTATGGCAATTAATGGGAAAGGTTTCTACGTTTATGGATCTTACATATTTCCTCTAATCTAAAAAATTAAAGCTACAATCAAGAAATGAATGAAGATTAATTAGAACTTTTTTTCATCAATTTTTTTGGTGCAGTGCACCGTTTTATTCATTACTAAACATTAAAATAAAAATAATTATAATAATGGGCCTAGTAAAGAAAGGGCCTATAATATTTTGACGGCCCGATTGACCTAAGTTGGTTACGAAATCCGTAAGGCTAGTTTAACATTCGAGGATGAATATTTTAAGGGGGGGAGACATCACTAAAACCAGAACAAGGGGTCATCCTAGTAATATCGCTCTATCGCACGATCTAAGATCAG